>APFE031596851.1:2960-18096 GCA_000404065.3 Pinus taeda | reverse complement strand
CACAGGGGGTTTGAGGTGTACCCGTAACCCCACTTTATGGGGTTTGGGACAACGCACCGGAAAATTTTGGTTTTGGACCCTATGTTAGGTTGGGCAGACCCACCTATGTTTTTGTGCATGATTTTCGCACACGTTTTTGGATGCAATGGTTTTTCGGTCCATGGTATTGGACGCAATGGTTTTTCGGTCCATGGTATTGGATGGTTCGGCATGTATACATATGTATTGTAACATTGAAAGGAACATAATGAAAAATCAAGTTGGTAGTCCCGGTTTTGGGATCCAGTGGGAAAATATTTGTGTATATGTGTTTTATGTGTTATACTCTTGCATTGTTTATTTTTCTTTGTTTTAGAATTTATATGCAGGTAATTTCTATACAGGGTTAAAACCTACACTTTCTATGATGCAACACGTTACAACTTTCCATTATATTTATGAATTATATGAGTTGATGTACTTTTAAGGTGCATATATTCCAAAATAATTGTCCAAATACCCATGTTTCCACTAAATAAATTGTTTAAGTAAGAGACACATTTTATTGTAGGAAGCATGCATCAATCAAACACTGCTCTACTCATAGTTTACAAACCCAACCAATTTTTCTTACACAAACACATTCAAGACTAATCCACAATAACAAGCAATTCTCAAAACAATATTATTCATTAAACATCTACCAATGCATAAACAATGAGGAGACAAGAGACATATAGAATATGCGATCAACCAGGGCCAAAACCTCTCCAACATGAGAGGAAAACCCAAACGAGATCTTCTTCTTATATAGACTTCAATTGATGAATACCAAGACCATGGCCTAGACCCTTGATTCATTGACCTCTCCAAGACCAAGTCACAAGCCTCCTTGATTCAACTTCCTTATTTTTCCTTGAGTCAATGATGATCAGGCTTCTTCCTTCAATAACTTGACTATCCTTCAAATTCCAGTTCCATGGATCAGATTTGTAGTTCTTGGCCCTCTTGCATAAACCCTAGAACGTGTGGTTGACCAACCTTTTGAACCTTGATCTTCTTTTCTTGAATGGTATGAACTATTATTATAATTCAGCGTGTAACCTTGCTTATCTTCTTTCTTGATTCGACTTCTTAGGCAACAACAAGATCTTTGACCTTTTATGTAGTAGATATTTCTTCCTTCATTCGCACGTGTGGATCTATTAGCCCTAAAACAGACCCATAAACAACACCAAAATCTTCTCTCTTTGTTTCCTTCTCTTGGTTGGTTATCTTCACACTTCTTATTACAAACTTAACCAAATTTTCTTGTCCACAATTGGAGGATGAGTTGCCCTATATATAGTGTTTTGTCCATCAAAAACACGTGCTAGGAAGTGTTAAGGAGTGCTAGGGGAACACAAGGGAGCAATAGGTGAAAATAATGCATTCAAATGAACAATTAAGATTTTGTGACAAGAAGTGTTAGTGAGTTCCAGCTATGATAAGGAGGGAATGATTGTTGAGCCCTAAAACTACCTCTCTTCTACATACTTTCCTAGACCTTTTTCCCACACCAGTGCCTCATAAGCTATCAAAGATCCTAACATATTGATTCTAAGAGTGCATTTAAGTGGTTTTCTAACTATATTTTTGTGTTTTCTATTTGACTTAGATTTTGCTCATCAGCTGCGGAATGCAGCCACTTTCTGCAGCTGACTCGTGATTCCGCAACTATTTTTATTGATCTATAGGTTACAGGTGTCGGCAAGTAAAACGAGGCACGTGGGCAGTTCAGGAATGACCTGGACATGGACCAGGTCCTATCTGTTTAGTCAAATTCGCAAATGAAAGCCTTGGTCAAAGGACGGTCAAACAAGGAGTCCTACAGCAAATAGGTCTCTGTTTTCAGCAAGTGAAAGGTCTGAGACCGTTCCTAGATCCATGGTTCCCTCTTGACAGTTGTAGACCATCTCCACGACGCAAATCCAACATCCACCTTTTGTAGATTGAATGATCATTGCAACCAAGACGCTAAGCTCACGGGTTTTGTCTTTTTATGTGTCCTCTGTTGAAGGTTTCTCACAGAAAAAATAGTTATGTAATTTCCTCTATAAATAACACGTTTACAAACGCATGTAGCTAGTCTTGATATAGTCTTGCTGTTAGTTTTATGCTGTTGCTATAGCATTAGTCTTGCTGTTGTAATGAGAAGACATTTCATCTATTTTGCAATATAAAGTCTCTGTTTCTTATGACTGTTTGAGCGTAATTTCGGATTGACAACATATTAACCAAGGCCATGCAGAGGGCCCCTGCTGGCTAAGGTTTTGTTTATTTTTATTTTTGTAAAGTTTTTCATGTATCGTTTTTTATTTCTATTGTATATATTCCATAGCTTGTTTAACTGTATATGTTTCATAATTCATTCATGGTGTTTATCTTTCATTCCTGTACATGGTTTTCCAGCATTGCATACTTTTGCTAACACTGATCAGTGTGTTTTGGGATAGGTCATGCTCGAGCTTTTTCATATACTTTTTGCATCAAATAGTGACATGAGATTGGCCTCTCTGCTGACTTTGTTTTTTTAGCTTTTTAGTTTCAAGTTATGGTTTAATTTCAGTCTTATTTATTTGCTATGATTAGCTAGTTTATATATCAAATTCTTCATGTTATTTGACGTTATCTCCAGAGCCATGGCTTAACCCCAAAAATCTACTTGGCGAGCTATCAGACTGTAAGTGA
Organism: Pinus taeda; assembly: GCA_000404065.3. Taxonomy (NCBI): domain Eukaryota; kingdom Viridiplantae; phylum Streptophyta; class Pinopsida; order Pinales; family Pinaceae; genus Pinus; species Pinus taeda. The sequence goes on along the minus strand of APFE031596851.1, from coordinate 15,387 downwards.
AGTGATTTGATTTTACTTTCATTTCTGCAAGTAGGTAGTTTAGATATCAAATTCTTCATGTTATTTGACGTTATCTGCAGAGCCATGGCTTAACCCTGAAAAGATACTTGGCGAGCTATCGGATTATAAGTGAAGTGATTTGATTTTACTTTGGTTTATGCAATTAGATATCAAGTTCTTCATGTTATTTGACATTATCTCCAGAGCCATGGCTTAACCCCGAAAATTTACTTGGCGAGCTATTGGATTATAAGTGAAGTGACTTAATTTTACTTTCATTTGCAAGTAGGTAATTTAGATATCAATTCTTCATGTTATTTGACGTTATCTCTGGAGCCATGGCTTAACCCCGAAAAGCTACTTGGCGAGCTATCAGATTATAAGTGCAGTCAATTGATCTTACTTTCATTAGTCTGCAATTTTTGGTTTGTTTGAGTGCAATAGTTTAACTTTTATTTCTGCATTTAGATGAGCAGCAGATACAATGATTTCATGATCAGTATTTCATCATTTGTTTGATTTGAATAGCTGCACATTTACATTCTTGTTCAAGCACTAATTTGATCACTAGTATGTTTTGAGATCATTTGAAGTGCTAAGCTCTGGAAGTTATCATAAGGGACATAAAATCTTGTCTTAAATCTATATCCATACGTGCCTTCTAAAGTATTCTTAAAACTTAGGAATAGGATTTCCAATTTCATTAGGAGACAAAGAAGGACAAAACCCCAAAACAAAATAAAATTGAAAACAATAAAAAAGTAAGAAAGAGGTGTTCTTGCACATATAGTGCGCCACACTTCATCAATTTACGACTCCCGGATTGATAATTAATGTAGCAATTTAGGACATACTAAATTGACTAAACATTTTGGTGCCATTGCTGGGGAAGTGTAACTAGGTAGCCGATCTCTTACATAAAAAAAGAAAAGGGAAAAATTGATAACTTCTTGAAGTATGCTCTCATCTTGCACATAGTGTGATCTGAAGGATCATAAAAGAGAGTTATTAGTTCAATAATTTCTTGATTATGCTCCCTTCTTGCACCTAGTGTGATCTGGAAGATCAGAAAGAGAATTATTAGCATGACTAAAAAAAATTATAAAAAAAATGACATGCATAGAGCAAGAGATTCTAGGGGAAGGTTCATAGCTAGGGCCAAAAGTTCGATTTTTACAACTCCAACTACTTCAAGGCATAGAAAAGATACAACTCCATCTCAGACTCATACTCCCAACCTTAGGATTCCTAGAATTCAAGGGGTAACAGCTGAATTAGAAGATTCTCCCACACTATCTACTAAATCTGATCTAGGAGAAGAACCTTTCTTCACTTCTACATGGGAACATATTGTAATCGAAGAAGTAGAATCACCTGAAGAAGAAGGAAAGGGAGAAATCTCTCTCGTTAGCCATTAATAGAAGAACCAGAAGATCCCGAGGAAACTATCATGACAGAAGAAGTAGTAGATGGATTTGGAGGAGGAGGTAGAGGTAGAGGAAGAGGAAATAATGGAGGTAACAATGGAGGAGTTAGAGGTGATAATGGGGGAAATAGGGAAGGAGATAACTCATTTGGATTCCCTATAGCTGATGAGGAAACCCATACAACAATGAAAAACATTTCACCATCTATCCTCCCAAAATTTTATGGGTTGCGAAGTGAGGATCCTGAAACATTTCTATTTGAGTTTGAAGTCTTGTGTCGAACGTATGACTATATGTAAGACTCTCAAAAACTCAAACTGTTTCCTTCACCATTGAAAGGAGCTGCTTTGAAATGGTTCATGGGATTAGTCACTCAATCTATTAGAACTTGGAATGAAATGAAGCAAACATTTTTGGATAGATATCTGGATTATTGTATGCCCACTAATCATAAGGATGAGGTATTCAAAATGATGCAAAAAGAAGATGAGAAATTGCAGGATTTACTTGAAAGATTTCAATACAACTTAAAGAGAGCGAAAATGAATAATTTAGTCGAGGAAAACTTGAAAGCCTTTCTATTGAAAGCCATTAGGGATGAATGGATGAATATTTTAAACATGATGGGGAAGGGAGACATTTCTCAACTTCCACTTCGTGACATAGCAGAACTGTGTGTCCATCTCTCAAGGGGAAAATCTAAAAATGGAAAAGGGCCTAGAAATCCTTCTCTTATTAGAGTAAACAAATCTACAACTGGATGAGTAAGTAGGGCAGAGATTGGAAATATGCTTGATGAGTTCAAAACTGATATTCTAGGGAGCCTTAGTGAACAACTAGACACCCTTACAATTCAAAACAAGTAGAAAGCAGAAGCTGATGCCTTGGCCATCTTTTGCCCAAAATGTAGAAAGAAACATGCTCTAAGGGAATGCCCCTTGGATGCAAGAGTTGTAGAAACATGTATGATTTGCTCAGAAAGTCATGAGACCAAGGATTGTCCTTCAATTCCTGGGCTCAAAGCTGTGTTTCAGGAAGATCTAAATTTAGTAGAATCCCTTTGTTTTGTTTCAAGAAGACCTTGGCAAGGGCAAAAAAATCAAGGATTTAACAATCCTATGAATTTTCAGCTCCTGCCAAATTGGAATTCTTGGCAACAACCTTGGCCCCAACCTCAAAATCCATTCCAATCATGGGCACAAGGAGTGCAAAATCCTTATGGGAGATTTGCTCAATTTTATCAATATCCTCCATCTTTTCAAAATCAACAACAAAATCCACAACTTCCAAATCAAAACCCATAACTTTCATTGCCATTTCCACAACAAGAACCTTCTCAACAAAATCCAAATTCTCAACTCTTGCTTCCATTTCAAAAAAAGGCAAATCAACTACCAGCCCAACCATTACCAAATCCCAACAATAAAAATCCTCAGAACGCTTACATGGTAGAAGGACAACAATTTCCTACCTATATGATTATTCCTCTTAATGATGTTCAACTCAAATCTGGTAGAGTTTCAGAAAAAGCTTCTATAGATGTTCAAGAGCAAGATGCCTCTAAGGAGGATTCTCTTAAAGTCAATAAAGGTTCCAAGGAATCATCTCTTCAAAACCCAATCATTCAAAAAGAAAAAGAAAAAGAGAACCCCCACAACTCCTATAGTTGAGCAACCTGCATCTTCATCCACGCCTCCTTTCCCTGAAAGATTACAAATTGACAAAGGGGTGGAAAAACAAATCTTTTTGCCTGACTATGATTTTTCTAGATGAATTAAAGAATGTCTGTATCAAGATTCCCTTGCTACAAGCCATTAGAGAGATTCCTATTCTAGCAAAAACAATAAAGGAGTTGAGTTTCAAAAGACCAGGTAGGAAATGAAGAGATACAAAAAGAATCCACCTGGTAGGAAAAATTGCAGATATCATGATGGGAAAAATTACCATGCAGAAATATGCGGATCTAGGTAGTCCAATTGTCAAGACACACATAAATGGGATAGAAATTCCAAATACTTTGATTGAATTAGGGGCTGCTATAAACATGATGAGTAGACAGACTATGGAACAGCTTAAACTTCCAAATCTTCTTTTTACACCCACCTTACTACAACTTGCAGATATATAAATAATCAAACCAGATGGTGTGTTAGAAGATATTTCAGTCTCCTTAGATTCTCGGGAATATCCATTAGATTTCATGATTTTGACTCCCAAGAGTAATCTAGGAGGGCACCCACTCATCTTAGGAAGACGTTGGCTAGCCACATCTGATGCTTTCCTTAGTTGTAGATCCAGGGATATGTACATTTCTGATGGTAGTTAAACAAAGAAATTCAATTTGTATCCTCCAGCAAAAGCAATTACAGAAGTAGGAGACAATGAATGGGTCAATGATGAAGATATTATACAACCTGTCTTTACTATCTCTAAAGTTAGTGAAGATAGTCAAATTTTGAACACATTAGAGAATTTTGAAGCATATTCAGAATATGACCACACACAATTTCAGTTAGATTCTGATATTGAATATTTGTCATCAAGGCAAATGTCTCTTTACTCTATGGAAGAGTTTGGTAGTTCTACAGTTGAAATTTTTCCAGGTGAAACATTGAATATCAACAAAAAATTGGAAAAGCTACAACAAGAAGAGCTAACCAGAATCTTGCAAAAACATTCTGCTGCATTTGCATGGGAGTATACTGATATGAAAGGTATTGACCCTAAGACTTGCATCCATCATATATATATATCGAGGAAAACAGTAGACCAATCAGACAACCTCAGAGAAGGATGAATCCGAATCTTATGGAGATTGTAAAAGAAGAGCTCCAAAAACTACTCAATGTAAACTTCATTTACCCAATTTCAGATAGCTGATGGGTTTCTCCTTTGGTTATAGTACCCAAAAATAATGGTAAATGGAGGGCGTGCATTGATTACAGGGAATTGAATAAAGCAACTTTGAAGGATCACTTTCCTTTTCCCTTTATCGATCAATTATTAGATACTTTAGCAGGCAAAAAGTATTTTTCATTTCTGGATGGTTTTAGTGGTTATAATCAAATTCAGGTAGCACCTAAAGATCAGGATAAGAACACATTTACCTGTCCATGGGGAACTTTTGCTTATTGAGTGCTCCCTTTTGGATTATGTAATGCACCTGCAACATTCCAAAGAGCAGTACTAGGAATTTTTTTTGATCTAATCCATGATTGTGTAGAGGTATATATGGATGATTTTACAGTTTATGGTAATTCATTTGAAGAGGCAATAGAAAATTGGAAAAAGTCCTTATAAGATTTTAAAGAAACAACCTTTCATAAGCCATGAAATTGCTTTTATGATGTTACTGAAGGTATTGTTTTTTAGGACATCATATTTCAGGGATGGGATTAAAGTTGATAGATCAAAAGTTGAAGTCATCTCCAAATTACCTATTCCAAATTGTCAAAAAGATGTTAGAATTTTTTTGGGATTTATTGGATATTATAGAGGATTTATAGAAAACTTCACTAAAATAGCATCTCCACTCTTTAAAATACTTACAAAATACCGTGAATTCAAATGGGGTCCTGATTGCCAATCAACATTTGAAGCTTTGAAAACAAGAATATCCGAGGCACCTATCTTGAGAGGACCAAATTGGAAACTTCCTTTCCATATTTCTACAGATGCTTCAGATACAACTCTAGGGGCTATGTTGGGACAAAAAGGTTTAGTTCCTTATGCCATTTACTATACCAGTAAAAATTTAACTCCCACTGAGTTGAATTATACTGTGACTGAAAAAGAGTTCTTAGCTGTTGTTCATGCAATCAATAAGTTCAGACATTATATAACAGGCTATGAAACCTTTATTCATACTGATCATTCTGCAATTAGATATCTAATGAACAAACCCATTACTAATGGAAGAGTTACAAGGTGGCTCCTACTTTTACAGGAATTCAATATTACAGTGTTAGATAGACCAGGGAAACAAAACACAGTAGCTGATTTCTTGTCTAGGATTCAGAATACTAAAGAAGGTTCTCATGTAGAGGACAAGTTTCCTGATGAATATTTATTTGCAGTAACTACTAAGACTCCTTGGTATGCAGATATAGCTAACTATTTGGTTACAAGGAAACTACCTCCACATTTATTTCCTAGTGAAAGAACAAAGATTATTCAGGAGAGTTCAAAATATTCATGGATTTCTAACGAATTGTTTAAAATAGGGCCAGATCTTGTGATCAGAAGATGTGTTAGGGAATATGAAATGCCTGATATTCTCAAAGCATGTCATGATGAACTGTGCGACGTACACTTTGCTAACAAAAGGACAACCTATAAAATCCTTTCTTTAGGATATTATTGGCCGTCCCTCTTCAAAGATGCAAAACATTATGTCAAAAAATGTGATAGTTGCTAAAGAGTAGGGAAACCTAACCTCTCAAATGAGATTCCATTACAACCACAGGTACTCATTGAACCCTTTGAAAAATGGGCTTTAGACTTTATTGGACCTATTAATCCACCATCTAAACAGAAAATGTATATATTGGTATGTACTGATTATGTCACTAAATGGGTAGAAGCCAAAGCATTATTTTTTGCTACTGAGCATTTAGTTGTTAGTTTTCTTTATGAAGATATTTTTATTCGCTTTGGTGTTCCAAGAGAAATTGTGACAGATCAGGGAGGTCAATTCACATCCAAACTGGTGGAGAAGTTGATGGAAGAGTACAAGGTCAAGCACAAAAAATCTACTCCTTACCATCTGCAAGAAAATGGTCAAGTAGAGTCCACAAACAAAGTTATTGAAGGCATCATTACCAAGACTATTCATCTACACATAAGAGATTGGGCAGAAAGACTTCCTGAAGCCTTATGGGCCTACAAAACTACATGGAGGAACACAAAAGGACATTCTCCCTATGAACTTGTTGATGGGAAAGAAGTTCTGCTCCCCATTGAGTTCGAAGTTAGGACCTTCAAGATGGCAGTCCAATTGGGAATGGATCTATTAGAAGCTCAAAAGCATAGAATGGAGTAGTTGAATTAACTAGGTGAGATCAGACAAGAAGCAATCCTAAGAACTGATCTAGTTCAATATCAAAGAGCTAAGTGGCATGAAAAATACATCAAGGAGAAAAAGTTTCAAGAAGGAGATTGGGCATTGTTATTTGATTCCAAGTTCAAAGATTTCAAAAGGTAAATTTTAGACTCATTGGATTGGGCCATATGAGATTGACAAAGTTTTTAGCAGTGGAGCAGTAAGAATAAAAACCATTGATGAGTATCAAACTCCTCTCATTGTGAATGGTCACAGATTGAAGATCTACCATAAACCACTCTCAAAGGAGGAATTTGTCAAAATCTTTCAAGATAATTCTCCAATAAGGCTGGTGAAGAAGAATCCTTCTTCTCCACCAGCCTAGTCTTTGTTCTTTTCACTATTTCTTAAAATAAAAAATTAAAAAAAAAAATTGTATAAGCCTGAAAACTAATCACTGATTGGCAGTCTTATACAGAAAATACAGGGAGAAAATCAGAAAATTCTAACGCCCTATATTTTCCAAAAAAAATCTCTCTCATTTCATTCATAATTGTTCCGTTTCATGTCATTTCATTTCACTTCATTTCATCCCATTTCGCCATCACATTTCGCCAATAAAAGTCCTTTCATGTCTAGTTTTCATATATCATTCATTCAATCATAATTCTCCATTCACTCCACCAGGTCATATGTTCACCATGTCAGTTCCGCAGTCAAATTCTGATTCCGCAGCTGAATACTAATTCCGCAGCTGAATTCTGATTCCGCAGTTGAATACTGATTCCGCAACTGATTGTTGATTCTGTAGCTAATACTCTGTTTCTCAGCAGTGACAGTCAGATTTTAGCCAAACAATGATGAGAACCAAATGCAGGTATGGAAGAGGAAGATATTTGAAGATGTTTGCACCTAAAGCACCAACAAGAAGTAGCCAATCAAAGGTCAGTGAACGGAAGTGGTAAGATTCTAAGGTATGAGCAAAACTAATTTCAAATAGCATTTCAAAACACATAATCTATATAGTTGTGAAACCACTGGCTCCATTATGTGTAATGATTCACATTGATAGCTTTCATAACTCCTCCATGACCTTTGCATAATTCCACCACGAACTCTGCATCAATTTCTAACGGCCTCATGATTCGCCTCCGAATCTAACTCGTACTTAATTGTACGTCTGCATTCCACTTGTTGAACCGGGTGATTATGAGGACGTAATCCATTTGACCACGGCTCTTCCCTGCCGCACAAATCCGCAATCATTTTATGAGCATGCTAACATCCACTTCATAGCCTTTTAATTCAAAGTTCTGCCAGACTCACTCTATTTCCATACTCTTCCATTTAAGTTGCGTTTGTTAGTACTGGCCTGTTTGTACAAGCCTCCGCTCTGTGAACTCATTTTCACTGCATGTTCTGTGTTCTTTTGTTTTACAACTACTGGTCCATAATCCTTATTCATCTTTTGCTCACACAACTGTTCCACCTCTGCCAATCCATCACTTACAGTCCATCACTCACAAAGGTATTTTTAAGGCAGGAGGAAGGAATGGGCCTTCTAGTAAGAACAGAGCTGGACGGGCCTAAATTCATGGAGGGTTATCCACAGTTAAAAAGCATATTAAGGAAGGCACGGTGGCTGCAATTTATCCAGAAATTCAAAGGTCACAATAAAGAAGTCATGAAGACATTTGAAAGGTCTTTTAATGACGTGGAAGTTGAGGTCGGAAATCTCAAATTTTCAGTCACAGAGGCATCCATTGCAGCAGCAATGGAGCTCCCACAAGAGGGGGAACGGTGGTTCAAAAACAAATACTTTGATGAGAGGGTCTGGAGGATTATTTTGCATAACCCAAGTATGGATATAACTATTTTCAAACGTGGAATCCCTGTCTCTACTCTAGAGGAAAAGTGGACTAGTTTATTATTGATAATTCAGAAGTTTATTACATGTGAAGGATGATTTGGGTCCATATACATGTACCGAATTAGGTTACTAATGAATTTTCTGGAAAATCAAACCATAAATCTGCCTTATTTCCTGTTGAGTAGCCTGAAAAAGATGTCCACAAATGTACAAAAGAATCTGGATGACATAGAACCTCACCTTTAACATCACGGCCTTGTTAAAATTCTATTTGACAAACAATTGAAGGAAAGAAAGGAAACTTGGGAACAATTCTTGATTAGAAACTTTTTTCAAGACCCACCTGAAATACCTGAAGGTAGCTCAAAAAGGAAAAGTAGGAGAAGGAAAACAAGTATAAACATTCATGATACTCCTACTAACATAGCTAAAGAAACTAGTAAGGAAGAAAATATGCTTGAAACTTTGACTGAGGCTAGGAAGCAAGTGAAACTAAAGGGGAAAGAAATGTTGAAGCTGTCTATCAAACCCCAAAACCTTCCTTAGAAGAGGATCAGATACTTTCTAAAAGACTAATCCTCCTTAAAGAACAATTAGCTAAATCAAAGGGAAAAGGGAAAGAAAAACAAAGTGTAGAGAAAGGAGACACCAGCTCACAAAATCTAAGGAGGAGCTCCAGACTTAAAGGTAAACTGAAGAAAGTACAAACTAAAGGGGCCCACTTCATAGACGTAGGAGGGGAAACACCAGAATAGTCACCAACAATCCCTCCTGATGATAGCCCACAACATTGTCCTTTTTCTCAACCAGATTATGAGATCAATCCAAGAAAGGCTACACCTGAAGTAGATCCAACTCAGCAAGAAATGTATGATTTTATTGAACCATTGGAGAAAACTGCAATAGACCAAGGCACTTCATCTACTCAGCCTAATACATCCTAAGAAGTTTTAATCCAATCACTAAAACAGGAAGTTTTTGAACTAGAAGTCCTGAATAGACACATCAAAAGGGAAAATGAAACATTGAAAGAACAGAGCAGATTGGATAAAATTATCCATGAAAACACTATGTTGCATCTTGGGTTGTGGCAGAGGAAAAATAGCAAATTGAAGAAAAAGAGCAGAAGGTTGAGCAGAGCCCTTATCAACCTCAAATACAAGTGCCTAATGAGGAAGCCAAGGATGACAACGATACCAAGGAAGAAGAAAAGAAGGCTAGATGTATTAGCAGAGGTCTCAGAACAAATGAATTGAAGGGAGGATGGTCACAGTTTTGGTTGGATGAGGACATGCAACACCTTCACAGTGGGGGTATGTTGAGCCCTAAAACTACCTCTCTTCTACATACTTTCCTAGACCTTTTTCCCACAGCAGTGCCTCATAAGCTATCAAAGATCATTACATGTCGATTCTAAGAGTGCATTTAAGTGGTTTTCTAACTATATTTTTGTGTTTTCTATTTGAATTAGATTTTGCTCATCAGCCGCAGAATGCAGTCGATTTCCACAACTGACTCGTGATTCCATAGCTAATTTTATTGATCTATAGGTTACAGGGGTCGACAAGTAAAACAAGGCACATGGGTAGTTCAGGAATGACCTGGACATGGACCAGGTCCTATCTGTTTAGTCAAATTCGCAAAGGAAAGCCTTGGTCAAAGGACGGTCAAACAAGGAGTCCTATAGCAAATAGGTCTATGTTTTCAACACGTGAAAGGTCCGAGACGGTTCCTAGATCCGTGGATCCCTCTTGACAGCTGTAGACCGTCTCCACGACGCAAATCCTACATCCACCTTTTGTAGATTGAATGATCATGGCAACCAAGATGCTAAGCTCACGGGTTCTGTCTTTTTACGTGTCTGTCATGCGGAAAGAGTTATTTTTGCGGACAAACCTAACCTCCCTAGGAGTCTAAGACTCTCTAGTGACAAACAAACCAAACAAGAGCAATCCTTCTCTAAACATACATTATTCTATGAGAAACCAAGTGTTTTCCGATCTTACCTTAGGTCCAACGCTTGTTGTAGCAGTCCAGCCTTGCTGATCCAGATGAGCTCCTCCTTCACTTTAAGACCTGCATACACTAACAAGGCAAACGATTACATAACACCTGAATATTTCATAAAACAAAGCATATTCATCACATAGACCAAGGAGTACATGAAATAATTCATTAACAACAAATCATTGAGAAGAATGGACTTATTTGTATTAAGGAAACAAAAAAGGAACCATTACAACCTGAGCCTTGGTGTTGTGCAAGCTCCTCCCAGGGTCCAACAAGAGATTTCCTCTACTTTGACAAGCTCACCCACTCCCAATATGGCAACAAGAAAGGATAGTGATCTCTCCTCACAAGTCAACAATGGAAGTCCTAATTCCAGCGGCATTTACCCTTTGGAATGTTCAGCTTTCAACCTCCCCTCCTCTGGCCCAATGCCTGTATTTATAGTATTCTAGAGGAAGTTATTCAGTTCCAACATCAATGGGATACTCCCTCTTTTGGATGGGGTAGCTCCTCTCTTGATGGGATAAGTTCCTCTATCATAGGAGTGCATGAACCATCTGAAGGCGCTCAATACACGTCAAACACCCTTCTAGAAGGCTCTAGAAGTGACCACAAGTAACTTTTTAAAGATGAAACTCGCGCCTTTTGACCTTTACAGGGGTACGCACCCATCCTTTGGCTTACAGAGCGTACAAATACGCAGGCACAGTGTGTTTGGGATGCGTACACACAGGCAAGGTAGAGAAAACCTGCGTACCCAGAGATAAACATGTTTTTAAGTGACTTTCTCTCTTTTTGAAGTTTGACATGAGGAGCAGAGGTATGAGGCTTGACAAGGAGGATAATATGACTATTGATGGAGCCATATTAACTGCAGATAGTCATGGTGACAAATTTCAGTTTAACAGATTACCCCCTAAAGTACGAAGCCTGTAATAGATAAGGGTGTTATATCATATAGGAAGGGTGAAGTGCTTTATCATTTCGAGGATCATCTTGTGGATAGCCCGGTTGGAACCTGCAATTTTCACACAAAATACATGTATACGATTATATCATCGCTGAGGTAGGCATTCCCATACTCAGATCAAAACTTTAACTAACAAACTAACTATTCTGATACAGGAATGATTTCATAATACATCATAATCATAGACTCGTGTAGACACAGTATGGACGCAACCATTTGTTTATAATTGGTCTACAACATAATGAATACAAAACTCCTCGCAGCCTGGATGGTGGAAACTAGATCCAGGGTCTTCATCTCTATTTCCCGAATTGGTACGATTCTAGCCATGTGAATAAATGAGTCGATGTCGAACATGGTAGAAACCACTCGATTACCAGTCAATGATGTAAACTGTTAACAAGCGTGAGAGAGACCACCAGTAATGTCAATGGTTATCAAAGTACCCAGCACAATCCATGAGATGTGAATGAATGAGTTGGTGTCGAACATTTCATGGAATCCTTCGATCGCAAGTCAATGATGAAAACTGACGTCGAAGGCGAGGAACCTGCCTTTGATGCATGCAGACCCCAAGGTACTGGCGATTTCTAAGTCAACTTTCTAGATAATGTGCTGATGTTGATAGAAAGCAACTCGTCACAGGCAAGCCCACAACACGAAATCATAGTTCAAGTTGAAGAAATATTGCTGCAAGGACTGACTCAATGATGACATAATGAATGATAGGTATTTTGCGGTTGAATGTTTTGTTTCAGACCTCTTGAACACACAACGACACAACAGATGGTTTGGTGATAAATGACTCAAAGTCGACTCCCATAACTCGGCTAAGGATGTCAAATGATCTTGGTCAACTGTGAGGTAAAGGATTTCCCAACCCAGGTGAATGAATAAGTGTCGTGTTCAAGAGTGGTAGTAAGGTTTTTCTTGAGACAAAAGGATATTAAATAGGCTCATTCTTCTCATTTTTCCCCCACCATTTCTGGCAAGTACCTCTTTATTTTTTACAAGCTTGAGGAGGATAACATATGCTTGTTTGTAAGCTCATCCTTCGGATGAGTCCAACTTAGTTTTTAACGCGAACCCTAAGAAGGAGTGGTCCGTTC
>APFE031596840.1:0-13467 GCA_000404065.3 Pinus taeda | reverse complement strand
AGAACAACATTGGGGAGCTTAATCTCAACCCATAATCTCATGGAGAAGCTAAACATCTACAACCCCATATCAACCCATCATATTGCATGTCGATCTTCCCAGTAATGACCCTCAAGATTTATTTTGTAGAACACCTGCATAATAATGTGAGATTAGGATAGCTACCTGACTTACCAAAAAGTAAGGATCACATGCCCCAAGACTCCTCAACCCATTAGCGAAACTACGAGGGACAATCCCAACAAGCTTGTATTATGGGTATGATTCCAACTAGGGTATATTCTAAAAATACCAAGATAGGGGAGCAACATCTCTAACCCTATGGGTAATAGATATGGTAGCAACATATATGACCCTACTGTTCAGAGATCCCTTAACCCCAGGAGCCCTCCATCTCAATTCCACATCCTAGGATCTCAAACATGGGGGAAGAGTTGGCTCAGTGTCCTCGATTAGCGATGCTCACTCTAGATCAGAAACATACCAATGTGCTAATATCTAGTAATCATCGTGTCTCAAAAGCATCTGTCTCCTTTTCATACATGACATCAAATCAAATATCATATTAGAACAAAAAATATATATATCACAAAAAAAGGATACAATATTCATCCTTCCTCTTACAGAGGTTCCAACCATAAGTGTAATCTTGTCTTGTACAACAATGTTGTCTCAATATATGAAGGTATTTCAGTCCCATCTATATATGGGATTCTCTTCCAATCATATCCACTCATTATTATCGCAATGTATCCCTATCATATTTAGAAATTTCCTAAACAACTTTCTAAGGAGATTTTTCATCTTGCCTCGCCACTGGTCATGCCAGAAACAACATACTCAACCTCGATCGTGCTTAAAGCTAAAAACTTTTCATCCAAAACATCACGAAAAATATCATACAAAGGCAACACCCAAATGTTCTTATCTCGTCGAAAATGATTCCAAACAACATCAATACATCCATATAGTCACATATCATAGGATAAATATCTCATATCAAAAGTTGATCGTCCCATGCAAGTATCTCAAAGGGTGCTTGGTGGCAACTCAATGTGTATGAAGCGGCTCAATCATGAATTCACTCAAGTTCTATGCACAACATACATATATATGGACGGGTGTTGGAACAACAATGCTTCATTCAACTATTGGTTGTCAAGTCAAGTTCAACAATATCTTTTCATAACTTCATGAAATTTGATCGAAGTGTCCAAGGATTTTTATTTCCACTTGCTTCACTATATATATTTTATTTTCCCAACTTCAAGATGTGATACATCATGCCATGATTCTTCATTTTGAACTTCAGAGTCCATCTCCCTCTTACTTTGATCATTAGAGGCCCATTTCTTGTCAAGGACAGACCATTTGTATATAAAACCAAAATTAAATCCATACCTTGGAAAACATTTTAGTAGAGTTTTGGAACGACACATCATCCTCGCTTCACCAAATAATTGTCAATGTGGACATATCAGGATCAGGGAGCTTGCTTCCTACAATGATTTCCGCAAACATATCACTTGACCAAAGCAATGTGCTTATCCTTACACAAATCAATAATGTGTAATCAAATCAACTAAGTTAGCTTATTAAAGTTTAGATGCCAGATCAAAACTAATATCAAACTCATCAATATCACAAATTATTTGGACCAGGTGACTGGTAGAGCTCATATCAAAATATCAAGTTACAACAACTTTTCATTTTACAAGCACTATCCAATCAAACTTTATTAAGTCATACTCATGAGCATAGCGTAAATCAATTCTGCTACTAAATATGAATCGATACATCAGGGACAAGTCATATGAGTTTCATTCATACAAGTTTCATCCATTCATAGTGAGATTGTTGCATAATGAATGACAACCGTTTATACTTCAACCAATGTGTCAAAGCTAATGATGTCAGCACAGAATACGAATATAAGTCACTGAAAGTCGTTATGCCCATATAACATTATTATCAATGCAAATCATCAGTCGTCAAATCAAATCATTACTCACCAGATCAAATCCCAAATTTTCTATCATAGTGAGATCTACAGCTTGAAACATATCTTAAAATCAAGTCAAATTTCTAAATCATTATCAAGCATCATGACAAAACTCCAAACACTGATTATCTATATCAATCAACCAAATCTAGTTAAACCCTTGCAACTATTATCAAATATTGTCATACAAAGACCTCAATGGTTAAGTCATAATAACATATTGATATGCAAATCCTGGTCACCTGAAAACAAAAGTTTAGTCAACATATTCACATTATAGTAAGTCAAACATTCAAACTTCCCTTCTTATATAACTTTATGTTGTTTGCTCCATGTCTATAGGACTGACATCCTTCAGGTGAACTTCTTATTTCATGCACAAAAATTCACTTTTGTGTCCTACATGAATAATTGCACCCATAGGCCTTCTTCTGTGTGGTTGAGAGGCTACAGTCGCACCCTTAGGCTTGATTTTTTGTGGTTGAGGCTTAGAGTAAGGAAAACTCTTTCTTCTTAGACTAAAACTTTGTTGCAGACCAACAATAACAAATATTTTTCTATTCATGTCCATAAATCATACTTCAACAGTAAAGAATCCTCTATACATATTTTGCAAATGATAATAGGAGTAGGGATCTTATGGAGAGTTTCTCCCTCTTAATGAGCAACCCCTTTAGCCAATATTATTCAATTCATTAACTTGTCTATAATATTGTTATGCATCAACATATCCATTAGATCATAAAGTTAGATTATATCACATAACTATCATGGTTATACCATTTTAGCATCAGCTACTTCACCATTACATCATGACATCAATTTTTTTATCAAGGGTTAGTGTCATATAGCTAATCGTGATAACAACATTACTTATTTGTCACATAACTTAGGGCATTAAATTTTACCATAAGCCATAATTACTAAGCACATTAAAACATATACATGGTCAACAAAATATCTTGAATATCAATCACATTGTTATACTTTTATCATCATGGCTACCATGCTTTTCATAAGCATTAATAGTATCAAGTTACCATCTATTAGAATCAAGGTGTTAACCTTCTTTATGGGATCAAGTTATCCCAAATGATAGATGTTAAGACAAAAATCAAGTATACCAATATATCAAAGAAGTTCATCATGTCTAAAAGATAAGATACTTGTTCACTACCAAGTGCATTATTTCATCATAGGTATCATGAATCAAACTTCCATATGCATGAGGCATACACTCATCATGTCTTAGGGCTTACCTTGCCATCAATATTGTAGTTGAAACATAACATTGAAATAACACCATACATACCTAGTAGTGTTTAGATACATGTGCACCCTATTATTTTACATTGGGAGTTATAACACTTTGTCACCTTTTCATCAAGTGCCTATTTACATTTTCCAATGCTAGTTCTTATCTTCCTATACTAACCATATTTCCTGCATCTCAAATGGTCCTCAAGAAGGATCTACTTATCATATATCATCAAGAAGTTAGAGGCATCCAAATACTCACATATACATGCAGGAAGTATAAGTAATAATCAAAACAATAATCATATCCATAAGTCTAAAAAAAATTAAATTCATAACGAAGCATCATAAATTGAAAAATAATTATCTTTAATGAGATGTGATCATCTCCCTCTTGAACCAGCCTTCAAGAGGCATCATTGTCCATTGTCCACTTGTTGCCTTCAATATATATTCATCAACTTCATCAAAAACCAAGCCTAATAGAAACTATCTCATCTAAGGCTTCATCAAATCTACCACAAGTGCTTGATCATCTTCACATTGACCATGTTAGATTTTCTAGATTTCATACCTCAAATCTTTGCCATAAACCAGGGTTTCCCTCAAACCCTAACCTCATAATATGCATCAAACCCTAATAGCCAAATTGTTTAAGGTTTCCTTCAAACCCTAGAATTCTTCTAGGTCTCCTCTTGCTTCCATCAATGGTGTCATGATAGGGGTGATCTCCATGACTTTTCTTCAGCCCAACTCTGAAACCATGTTAATTTTTCTTAGGGCTATATTGTTCTTTACTTTGATAATTGCATTTCTTCATGTACACATTAAATTCACCCATAACATCATAACATTATTAAGATTTACATAATTATTCATAAACATATGAAGCTATGTAGAAAGAACAATATCATCATCATCAATGTAGTGGAACATAAAGGAAAAATAGAAGAAAAACATTCACACATAGAGACACCAAGATTGGATAGAGACCAGGGAAAAACCCACTATGGGGAAAACCCTTTCAAATTCTTCTTCTTATTAGATTGTCATTAAATGATTCAACAAAAGAGAGTAAAATTATCCATATCTTGATCCATACAAATATCTAGCAAAAATAAACTAAACAATATCCATGAGATGAACCCAACAATACTCATACTCAAAACCCTGATTTAGAAGTATGTAATGAACTACCACTTTCTACAGTCAACCGCCGAACACTACTGTCAACAAAAGAAAACTTTGGACAACTAGAATTTCAACCTTTAGGTCCTAGTTGCATGGAGGAGGAGTCGTGCATGAAACTGAGAGGTTCCAGTCACTCCCTTAAGCATGTAAGCTAGTGATTGTAGCTAAAAGTATCCTTTGTCAAGCCAACCATTATAATCTAGAACCCTAATCGCACAGATGAGCTGACCAACAAGTGACTGCAACCGATATCTCTTTGTGACATGCATGCCACTATCCAAAACCCTAAAACAATGATGTGAACTTCATACCTTGCAATTTCACGTTCGTGCTAACCCATTCCTCCGCAAATCTGCCTCAAACTTGTGTGAGCCAAAAACACCCATTGATGGTATTATTGGGTTAGTAGCTCAAACTTCTAGTAATTCTTCTTCTGCTTCTACGAAACATAAATCTATTTCGGCTACTACACCTTCTCCTCCTTCGAATACTCCCAATAATCCTAGTAAAACTTCTAATGTGAATGTGGTCCAATCTACCATAGCAGATAAAGCCTCGAAAGGAAAAAGGAAGGGTAAAGGTAAGGCTAAATCTAATACCCCTAAAAAGGATTCTCCTAAACTGTTTGCTGATGATACATCCAAATGCAAGCTAAAATATCCTTGTCTTATATGTGACAAAGATCAATATACCAAGGATTTTCCTCGTCATCCTAAAGTTAGTTGTCTATTAAAAGGACCCCAGAGACAACAAACATGCTAAAATAACACTTTCCATCACAATGGAATTCATTGGTAGATCAAGCTCAATCCTCTACATCTTCAGGCTCTCAAGTTTTTATGAGTGGTACACCACCTGTCTCTATTGCTACTCAATCAAAATATTATCAGACTCCTACCAAACTCGCTGTGGAAAATGATGCCACTAATATGCCTTCTACCTCCACTCTACCCAATTCTAGTCCTCTTCATATTGAATGGCCTAGTAATGATTCCATTATCCGAAAACCTCCCAAAGGTGTTCTTCAGAATTCGTTGTATAATCCGAATGTGCGAGATGCTCAACATTATAATATTGTGGAAGATTTAGCTCAAGCCCTTCGGCAATGTCAACTTTGGAAATCCTCCAGACTTGTCCATTGTAAAGAAAAGAATTACTATCTTCCATAGGAGGGATTGATCCTACAGATTCGAATCTAATGACTTTTGATCTTAAAAACGAAGTTCCTCATCTCCCGCATCAACTTGCCTTTTTAATACAAGTTATTATCAAAGGGAAGACTATTCATAGGACTATTATTGATGAGGGTGCTTCAACTTGCATCATGTCCCTTTCATGTTGGAAATCTATTTTCTCTCCACCTCTCAACCATTCCCCTAATACATTTGAATCTTTCGATGGTAGAGTTTCTCGTCCATATGGTATTCTCAATGACTTTCCAATTCAATTGGAAGGAAAAACTGTTAACCTAGAAGTAGAAGTTGTTGATGCCAATCTGAATTACAATATTCTACTTGGTAATAGTTGGACCCATGCAATGTTTTAAATGGTTTCTACCCTATTTCATGTCTTTCGTTTTCCTCATCAAGGGATATAGTCATTGTTGATAAACTCACCTTTTTCTCTTCCAACTGCTCAAATGGAAATGTGCCATATGTTAGGAATACCGATATCCCTTACGAGAGCGTTGGGGCGGGTCTTTTCAAAGAATCTTCCCTTGTGGGGACTTTTTCCCTTCCGCCTCCAAATGTCGCTTCAATTAACATGGTCTTGACTTGTCACGATCCTTGGGTCGTTCCCCATCCTAATCAGATTGAAATTTTTGGCAATTTATTCCACTCATCCCTATCCTACATAATAGAATAATTTGGAAATTATGTGACTTCTCAAAGCTATTAAATGAGTAATAAGCAAGAAACCCAACTTATTTTGGCACCCAACATTATGAGACAATAGTAGAGTACCATTGTCACACTCAAAAAAATTGAGTTTGAACTATTCCCTTGGGAGAAAACAAGCTAAATTGATACATAAATAGATTTACATCCATTACTGTAAAAGATACACATGCCATGTATAAACATATATTATTACATACACTTGCGAGTTACAATTTACCATTACAATTATGTAACAACAATACATCAATTAAAAAAAATGAAAAAAACACTATTTATAATATTTATCATCAAAATCTATTTCTACTATTTTTATTTTCCAATTATATCAATTTTTTTATTATTATCACAAAATTAACATCAATAAAAATTGAAATTTATAATCAAAATCTGAAATTTATCATCAAAATTTATTTCTTACGGTTTTTCTTTTCCAATTATATCAAATTATTTTCATTTTTCAAATCATCTATGTTATCACCAAATTAAGATCAGCAGTGGGTGGACGAAGCATCATGATTTACACGTTTTTTATTGACATAATCCTTTTTACTGCATACGGTTTTTTATCAGCTGAACCATTTCTGCTATTCTGCTTGACATAATCCTTTTTGCTACACACGTTTTTTATCAGCTGAACTATTTATGTACATAAATAATGCTATTCTGCTTTTGAGCCCTAAGACATTTTACGGTATAGTGACATATGAGACACAATTTTGTCATATGCAACCATTTTAACATGTAAATTTCAATATTGTAATATAATAAAAATTAAGATTTTTTACTATGAAAAAAAAAATTCTTATTAATAAGAATGGACGGTTTGTTTTATTGTAATTTTATAATTTATGTATATATTATTTTTCATATTTATGCTTTGTATATCTTTGACATTATGTAAATCATCGGGATTTTACAATCAGATATGTGAGGATGTGTAAGTATATTCATACTCAACTCCACGAGTTGACACATGTCTCTCTTAAAATAAAAATAAAATATTTTCTAGATAAAAAAGCAATGTCCACTATAATAATTAAATAATACGTAAAAGTAATAAAATTAAAAAATGTTTTAAAAATTTTTTAATGTTTGTATGTAATAAAGAATATTTATGTGGCTTATCACATTAAAATATATCAATAACCAAAAAAACCATTTTAATGTGTGCTTTATTAAAATTTCTAGTTTAGTAGATGTACATATCTAAAAATATTTAATGTCAACTATGTTATATATTATATTATGTTTTTTTAAAATATATTATATATATATATATATATAGGAAAAGAAAAAAAATTATGGTTAAAAGGTTTGACGTGGTGTTAGTTTGATTTTAAAGTATTATGTGTTTTATTAAATCTAACAAAGGAATTTTTCTACTTATAATTTAAGTTATGTAATTTATATTAATATTTCCAAAAATTACAACTTTAAACAATAAAAATTAGGCATTATTTGGTACATTTAATTTTTTTATACAATATAATATAATGTTATTATAATGATTTGAATTATTCAATATTATTATAATATAGTTTGAATTTAATATATATAAATTTCCCAAATATAAAAGTAAATTGTCATCACTCCGTTATGAAATTGAGAATTATTTTTGAAATCTACAATTGAAATAACTATAAACCTTTATAATCCTCAATAAAAGTTATTTCATAGTATCAGTGGTGAATATGAATATATGCATAGGTTGCAGCTCGCTCTCAAACCTGTCCATTTACACAGATTAATTAGCATTCATTTATCAGATTGGTTATGCTAGAGAACAGATGAGCAAATTTTCATAGATTTATAAATTTAAAAATTGTTGCGTAACTCTTCAGTATTTTTAAGCAAGCAGAGAAACCTGGGGATTCTTCTTAGTAAAAAACGCCCCACCACATACTACTTAATTATATTTCTAATCTTAAGGTTGAGATCCAATCCTAAGAAAGAAAAGGCATAGGTTCTCCTAGGCCATGCTGCTGGATTGAATTGATGATCTGGTTCTCTAGATTGTTGGCTCGCTAGTGGTCAACCGAATTCAGGATTACTGGAATTAAGGGTTCTATCACTCCACTCAACCTAAATCCATATTAATTAAGTTTGAAGGTATATTGTAATTTTATATTGTAAATATAATAATATATCGAGTTAAAAAAAATTATTTTTTTTAATTATTAATTTTAATTATTATTGAATATATAATATTTCAGTATTATAGATTTAGTAAAAAGGTTTATTCATTTTATAGATTTAATGAAGGTTTATTTATTTTTTAATAAAGTAACATGTAAGAAAGTTAATAATGTATTAAATAAAATATTAACAATATTTGTATTATGTGAATATGTATATGATTAGAGAACTAAAACTTTGTATGTTTGATCAAGTATTTTCAAATAAAAGTTTGCAAATTAATTTAATAAAAATGGAAATTAATTTTATTTTTTAAATATGTTAAAAAAATTGTATTGTTAATGTATTTTCAATTTGCATTTTTTTCTTTCCGTGGAATTACTGAAGAGGAGAGACACATAGATATTTAGTACTCTTTTGTGATTGGACATCAAAATATAATTAGGTTAAGAGCCATTATTGTAACTCAGTTTTACATGAACATTAAAACAATTATTTTAGAATAAATTTTAACACTTCACATGAAAACATGATTATGATAATATAAGTGTCAACTACATATATTTGTTTATCATTCTAGACACTTTTCATAATTATGATAATATAAATGTTAACTACATATATGTGTTTATTAGTCTAGACACTTGTTACATTGACCTACTTTAATCTTAGGCGTGGATTAGTTTCTATATATCCTCTATTCAATAAAAATGTTATAAGCTTTTTTGAATTCAACATGGGTTTAGATATTAATGCAATAAGCAAGAAAACTCTCCGAAACAATTAATAACAACTATATCTAATCCATTTGATTACATGTGGTTTGGTTTTATATTAATCTAAAAAATATCACAAATAAGAAAACAATTAATGAGACTAAGGGTCATTATTCAAACCACTATATTTACACGATAACATACAATATATAGTACAGTTATAATAACCACCATGTTATGGTTAGTGATACATAGTCAAGAAGAGTAATATCATAAATATAACACATGATACTTAGAAGAGTAATATCATAAATATAACACATGATACTTAGGATAAGATTTAATCCTAAGGTATATAAGAGGTGGTCAAGGACTTAGGATTACAGTAAAGCCAAAGGTCAACATACCTCTTTATCTCTTGAGCATATTAAGGTCAACACATCTTAATATTTATTTTATTGTTGGTCTTATTGTCTTGTATCTGTAAACACTCCAAGAAAGTCATTGGAAAATAATGAAATTATTTTATTATAATTAAAATATTTTGGAAGTGTATTAACTATTTTTATTATAATTAAACTATTTTGGAAATTTATATGATTTTCTTATGTAAAAAATGATTGTTGTATTAATTACTAAATGTATATTTTTTATTTTTGTAACTACCTAAAGAATAATTTGTTTTAGTATATGTCAATTTATTTTCCATATTTATTGTTTTTTAAAGTAAATTTAAAAATAAATAATTTTTTATTTCGATATGGTTTTTTTTATGTCAATTTACTTGTGCATGGCAATTAAGTCGATACTTTAAACAAAGTGTATTTTCTAGCAATACTTTGTTAATGTGAGGAATACTTTGCCAATGTGGGGAATTGCAAGTAGAGTGCATTTGGTGGCTTTGCACCTAGCTTTGAATAGCTCATAAGTTTTCCCTCATCATCCTTGCTTGAATCCATCTTTGTAATTTCGGTGATGTTCCAAACATAATGTTTCTCTATGTGTGTAACAAAAGCACCCACAAGCTTCACTAGTCAACATTGGTTGTAAATCCCTTTCACAAGGCCCTCTTTTAGAACAACTTGCAATAGCAAGGAAAAAACATTACCAAACAATTGCATAATTTGTAACATTCATTTTTAAATGTAATGGTATTTGATTTGAAACCAACATAATAATCTAATTTCCTACATATATTAATAATTTACTGCATCACCATAGTCCAGAAGCATTTGATATCTTAAACAAGTATATATCAACTAAGCAGCTTAACAAGACACCCAAAGAAATTTTATGAAACACTGATAAAATGATTGGCCTACAATGTTAATTTTGTTCACAAACTAATAATTACATATTATAATTATATTCATAAGTTACACTAATATACAAGCATTAAGTACAAGAGTGCATAATGTATATAATATGATAGCCATAGTTTTAAATTTCAATTTCTATTGAGAATTTCTAAATTTGCATAATATTTCTTACATTTTCACATTTCTTGATTGAATGTCCATCCTGCTCTTGAACTTCACATAGGTAAGGTCATATAAGGTAGTCCCAACCTCCCTTACATTATGCTTAGCATTTTGATTTGCATCATGACTTTTTTATTAGACTGTGAATTCTGCTTACTTCAATTGCTATGGAGAAGTAGTTATCGAAGATAGATTTAAAGATAAGATAAAAAAAATACAGTGATGCCTACATGACCTTTGATGGAGAAAGATAAGAACCCAATCATGGATTTCTTGTGCATGCATACTTGAATGAGATTTTCTCTCATTAGGAGTGCTATTATTTCTTTCTTGGTGCATAATCATATTAACAATTAATGAGCCTTTTTTTTGGTGGATGCTTTCCCCAACTTAAATAACATTAGAGATATACGTTGTAAGCATCGCCAAAGAGGAGACAAAAACTCCTTCATCCCTATTAATTAGTAAGATTGAGATCACCCTTGTTGAAAGATGTGTAACACTCAAATTTTCTTAAGGAAGCACCAAGTTGGTTAAATTATTGGGTTGTCTACCTTATGATTGCATGCTTTTTTTAGTATGTTTTTTAAGTGAACCTAATCCCTATTTCTTTATCTTATGTAATAAAATAACTTATAAAATTAATGACTTGTCAGAACTATTAGATGAGTAAGAAACATAAAAGGCCACCACCCAACAACTAACTTATTTTAGTACTCAACTTCATCCTTGCAGTTAACAAAGACAATAGCAATGTACTAATACATTATAAGGAAATTTGGGTTTGAACTATTCCCTTTACAAAAAACAAATTGAGTTGATGCATAAATAGATTTACATCCATTTTTGAGAAAGATACACATGCCATGAATAAACATATATCATCACCTAATAATGCAGTATAGATAGTAACAACCTATGCACTTTTTAGCAATAGTACATCATATCAAAAGAAAGAAAAAAATATTATTCTATAATAATACTATTATTTATCATCATTTCTACTACTTTTCCTTTGCCATAATGTATTAACCAAATGATTAAGGTCAAAAAACTAAGAACTGAAATGATAAATTTAACTATTAAAAATTGCAATTTTGAAATTTCCATTATCCTAAAAGATAAATTCTCATTTTCCTGACCACTAGCATTTGTACAATATGCCATGGACATATGTCTTCAATATAATAGTCATAACAAAATGCCCAGCCAAATCTTTGCAAAATAGCTTCCAAGAGTGCATAAAATAAGAACAGGGATCAGGAAAAATAATCCTAAGAACCTAGTTTCCGTTTATTAAATTTTAAAATATTTCTAAAATCTACCATTCAAATAAGAAGTAACCATTTATAATAATCAATGAAAATTATTTCATAAAATCAGCTATGCATATAAAATATATACACAGGTTTTAACTCTCTCTCAAAGCTGTCCATTTACACAGATTGATTACTATTCATTTAACAGATTGGTTGTGCTGAAGAATAGATAGGCACATTTTTACCTTTGAGAAAGTATTATCATTCATTTGAGAGGTGTTACAAAAAATCTAAACATTAAGATTGTTTAAAAATACTTGAATGGATTGACCACCAAATCAATGAAGGTCAGGTTTGGGACAACGGTGGGTTAAAAAACTGAGTTCAGGTATTGGTTGCAACAGTTCAACCAGCTATCGATGTCCAGTTGTTTTGGTTCATGGAAATCAGTACAATTTACATTACATTGCAATATAAAATTTATAAAATTATGATGGCCACGTTTTTCTTTGCCTTGTATTTTGCAATATAAATAAAATTTATAATTTATATTTAATATTTTTTTTTAAATTTATTTTTAAAATAAATTAAATTTTAAAATAAATTATTTACTTTATAAAAATTAATGTTATTTATTTAATTGTGAAATTTATTTATTTATTTAAAATATATTTTAAACAATAAAAAATCACCAATTTTATTTAAAAAATATATTACTCATTAAAAATACTTTTTCATCTATTACTTAAAATACCTATAACTAAAATACAATTTTTAACTAAATATATTTAAATGCCTTGCAACATACTACATAATTATAGTTACTTTACAATCTTAAGTTTGCTGCAATCCAATCCCATGCACCCTCGATGGAATCGATGATTTGTTTCTTTGGATTTCCGACTGGCTAGTGGGCAACCTAATCTAGCTTGATTGGAATTAAGGACTGTGTCTTCCATCTCGTCCCAATAATAGCGCCAATCCAACAATTAATTTATCTCTTATTCTGGAATTGAAATAGTGTATTGTTGTCGATATTAATTTGTTCCCATTCACAATAGAAATTAGATATCTTAGGTCATTCGTTTATCAGTGATTCTATCCAATCATGATAATTTGTCGATGGATCATTTATCATAACCTATATTACTTTATTCTGGAATGGTGGATTCGAAACTCTACATATTCCGATATGAACTGGCGAGTGAATTATTTGGTCATTCATGTAGGTTTTTGATCCCTCACGTTCGTCAATTAGATTGGTAGGTTTTACCGGTTCATATTGAGTAAACTGGCATTCCACTTCGATCTTATATATCCTCAATATCTATTCACAATATGGGTTGCTAACTCAATGATAGAGTACTCGGCTTTTAAGTGACTAAGATATTTTACACATTTGAATGAAGTAAAAAACTCTTTAATACCATCGGTAAAGTTCAGAAGACTACGAAAGATCCTCGAAGTATAAAGAACGGAGAAAAAAGCATGTCATTCCAACATATGATCTTTATGATACCTGAT
>APFE031596839.1:0-45687 GCA_000404065.3 Pinus taeda | reverse complement strand
ACCTTGATTGATTCATTCTTGCCTACCTGGTTTAATATGCTTATGTGTAGTCCCTCAAAGGATAAGCAACTGGGGCTGATACTTAATCAAGGTCCTAGTAATATGGGGATACTGATGAGTTTAGATTCATATTAGCTAATCACTTAGGATGCGTAAGCAGGCTCGACCATAAGGATGCTACAGCAAGCTCGACTATTAAGGAGAGGGCCCGATATTTATTACTTAGGGGTCAGTCACTCATTCTAATGGGTGAGGACCAGTAGGGTGCGTAAGCACACTTGACTGTCAAGGAAAGGGGCTCGATTGTTAAGGAGAGGGCCGCCATCATTGAAACTTGTCTGTGATTTAAGTCATTATATACGTAATTACGCAATCTAATTTGAGGAGTGAATGTGCTCACCCGACCTAAGAAGGGTGAGGTAATATCTCAAATGAGTGAGTGACTCTGTCGATGGCGGCCTCTCCTCTTGAAGAAAGTGTGACTGGTTAGGTGCTAGAAGGGCCTAGAATGGCCTCTGAGGTGATTTTGGTAATCCCTCTTCGTTTCAATATCGTGATCGGATATGAGGGACTATCCCTAAGGAATATTAATAAAGTATACTTATATCATAACCTTGACCAATATAACGAAGGAGGGGTCTTCTTCCTTAATAGGAGTTCTAGGTATATCATGGGATATATCCCCTTCATCCACTGGAAGATCACACGCATGTCCCCAGCACTCCCCAGGTCCACCATAACCGCATTTCTTACACATAACCCGCATTCTATAGCATTCTCGCATTCAATTACCTATGCAACAAAACAACTTCACAGGGACATTGGGTCTACCTCAATGGGCCTAATCACAGTGGAGGGAAATAATCACTGGCGATGGCGATGCAATGGCGATACTCCTTACATGATAAAGGGGGCCTATTCCTACAGAGTGGATTACTCATACAAAGGCACAATGAGGTACACGTTAGAGGTTACACATAGGTTAGGTTACACGTAGAGCACACATTCCCATATTACACTCTAATTTCCTGGAGCTATTCGTGCCCAGTTCGACGTGAACAGTAGTTGATTCCCCCTGTACCCAAAAAGGAAGTGTTCCTGCTTTACTAGTTGCAGTACGTGACTAGGATAGCGAGGAGTTGTTCTACGTGTTGTTCTTGATTAACCTATGCCAAAGAAGTAGGTATTCTAAGTTGCGTTACCTATTCTTGAATCCACCATGCCCAGAAAGAAAGCAGGTGGTTTTGATTCTAAGTGTGTTACCTATTCTCAATAACAACATTTGCCTAGGAAAGTGAGTCAGTCAGGTTACTGTGTCCAGAATTTACCTGTCGTTAGGGTCTCTACTTTGATCCATCAACTTGAGTCTACAGTACAAGTTCAAGCTTATCATCTGGCAATGTCTAAAGTTGTGGATCATCCCAAAAAAGGGACAAAACGCAAAGTGACTAGGAGTCATTATGCTATCGGGGTTAGCTTGGTTGAATTATTAGTTGAACGCAAATTGATTGCTCTGGACACAACATTGAGCTATAGGGATGACTTCCCTATTTATAATAAGAAGTTTAAGGGGTTTCAACTCTCAAATTTCTTTGCTATGTGCAATTTTGATCCCAGTATTCTTCCGATCAAATTCAATCTTCCCATGGTTTGCGAGCCATTACCTTGGACCTTTAATGTAGCTAACCCTTCAACTTTAGAAGATATTGAAGGTGGGTACTTAAGCGGACTCACAAGAAACACATATAATAGGTTTCGTATCTTCTCTTCTAAGAGCCTTACCCATTTCTATATTAAATTTCATTATCCACAAGAGATGTGCAATGTCTTGAATAGAATGTAGTCACAATGCTTTGAGATAAACCACTAGCATAAATACGGTAATATAACATAAGTAAGTTATATATACTATACGAAAATAACTAGTGAATATTAATAGGCTAAGGTATAAGATACTTATATTATCCTATATAATATAATATAAGTAAATAATATCAAGCACCATAGGGATATATAATAAGATGTAACTCCATATAAGGATACTATAATAGGGGTTATAGTATATTATAATAATTATATGGTATATACTATAATAGGGGATATATATACTATAGGGTATTAGGTTTATATATTATATACCCTAGTATATTATATAATATTATTATTATACTCTATACTAATAGTTATATAATAGTATATATTATTATAGTATAATATTATATCATATTATATTATGGGTAGCCTATATTACTTCATCCTATATATATTAATAGGTAATATTATATCCTATTAAGGGAAGGATAATATTATACCTTAATTATATGGATACTAATTAGGAAAGATATATATAGTGAACATGGTATATGGGATATATAATGTTTAGGTATATTTTATATACTATACCATCGATGAGGAACCTATCCTAGGATCCCTCCTGAACCATACTGCGAAATAGGGTTAACCCTTATATATCCCCAGGGTTATATACCTGTATCTATAGCCCTTGTATATGGAACAGTAGCTCAATGCATTTACTAGTAATACCGTTAATGAGGGTAATGGGGTTAGAACAGGTATGCAATTTTGATTCCCAGAACGAAAGGTATCAGTAAATGGTACACCAAGCAGTTAGGAGTTTTGCTACTAAATTCTTCTAGTCCTTGGATGAGTAATAGGACCATTTCCTGTATAGAAGATAGAGAGTTTTGGTTTGTATATAGCTCCTATCGAACAAGGGAGAAGATAAGAGAGCTAGCGGCATAGAGCCAAAGAGAGTCAAAGGCCTCCTGATGCTATTGTGTGCTCCGCCTGTTCTTATCCACTACTTGGTATTTATCAACATTGGGTACTCGCTATGTAACCCCGGGTTCCGCCATTGGATCTCTCTGTCGCCGGCCGGTGAATCCGCAGATACCTTTGTTGCTCTTGTGACCTTTGCTACTCAATCTCGATCTGCATCTGCCCCTGTAAGCGTAGGTGGGAATTGCAACTTGTGCTTAGAAACGGCCGTAAATGTCAGATTCCAGTGTCTGTGACATGAAGCGAAATTTTCTATTTCCCCCTTCCTTCTCCCAACTCTTAGAGTTTCAACGCCCATGCTTCGCTGGGTGGAGATCAAATTGACACTTAGACCTTCCAATTCGAGATTGAGTTTCATAGCCTCGAGTTCCATAGCCTATAAGGCGTTAAGCGTCTCTTCCAATAATTCTTCATAACCTAAATCCCAAACAGCTTCCATAGCTGACTGGAATCTAGTATCCTAGGTAATATCCCCTTAATAACACCTAAGGCTTAGGTCCTTATATATTCAATTAGGATGGTATCCATCACTATATATCATCATAATATACTCATGAGTCATTTATAAATAGTAACAAGGAACATATAATAAACCCTAGAGATATTATCAATCTATAATATTTAGTATAAGTCCTATATTATAACCTATACTACGAAATGTCTTATTACTATACTATATGGTATTAACTTAGTTATATGGATACTTGATCATAATATATTATGTCATGCTCATAATATTAATATATTAGGAGCCTATATATAGTATGATATCTAGGGATATCATATTAGGATACTTAGTATAGGAGAAACCTTGAAAGCGAGGGGTCCAAGAGATAGTTTGGGTTGATAACTATAATTTGTCATTAGAGAACTATATAATATTATATATATAATAGGATAATATAATATAATATAGGGTATTATATATAATATATATATATATATATATATATATACCATATAATATATATATAATATAATACCTATATTATAATAATTTCCTATCCTATAGCCCTATACTATATAGTATATTATTATATTATTATCCTAATTATCTATATCAATTATAATATCCCTAAGCCGATACTAATAGGATCTATATATGATATATATATTATATATATATATAATATATATATATAGTATATATATAGATATAGATATAATAGCCTATATATATTAGTATATCCTAATATATAGGGATATAAGGACCCTATATTATATAAGGACCCTATATAATATAAGGCTTATTAATATAGTATATAGCTATATATTAGGATATATTATTATATTTAATATAACTAGGGGATATAGGTGTTTAGTATATGGGATATATAACCTCTCTCTATATATTATATATATAACTGTTAATAGGGTTAATGAATTAGGGGATACCCGGTTAGTCCTATAAGTAACTACAATTTCATTTCTTAGTTACTTCTATATTAGGGAAATAAAGCATGGCTATAACATGTAGTTAACACGTATAAGTATAGTTATACCATTATAGAAGTTGTTTATAATACCCTCTCTTGTGATAGTGGTAGTCAAGATCTTTTTCTCCTCTATCCCGGTGGGTCTAGTCCTCTCCCTCATGGTCGAGCCTACTTGTGCATCCTTAAGAGAGGGAAAATAACTCAATCTAGCCTTTAGGGGGCATGAGAGTCACTGTATTGCCGGTCTTAAGGGGAAGGGAGAATAACTCCTTAAAGCCTTGAGAGGGCATGGGAGTCACTATCCCTTCTATCCTTGAGGTAGGGGAAGGATTGGCACTCCAACAAACCTTGATGGGTCTTGGGAGTCAAAAACCTTCCTTCTTCTTATCTAGGGTCCCTCAATCGCTCTTTCGATTGACCTAAGTTGTCGGTATGGGTGGCGTTTATTATATTATTATACGTTAACAAAGTTGCATGAAATTAGTCTATTTGTTGGCCTCACGATTTATACCTCAATAGCCCTGATTGATGACAAGAATGGCCTAAATTCCTGCTATTTGGATGGGTTCTAGAGCAATTAACTAGATGAACACACTTAAACCAGACCTGCAGGAAGAAAGCCACCAGGAAGAAAGTAAGTGAATATATCCTTTAGCTCTGAAGTCAGTGCCCTAATAATGAGAGTCAATAGTAGGGGCCAGATTATCTACGTGATAGCCAGCCCACTGATAACTTAGCCAGAAAGATCAACTATTAGTATTATAGGTACTGGTATAGGAGAGCAGGCAGTCATTATACCTTCGTTATAATCCTTATATAGTATTGGATATTAATCCTCTTATCTTATCCTTAAATTCCCATGGTATCTCTGGATAGGCACTGAGGGTACTATATAAGCCTTATCTTATAGGCTCCCATATGGCACCTACCCTTACTTCCATACTCCTTTCATCCCATTACTAGTCCTCATTGATCTCGGCTGGCGTTCTCTCCTCTCATGCCCCTTATCCCTTCCTTCCCTCCTTCTCCTTTCCTTCCTCTTCTTGTTTCTTCGGCCTTCTTCTTCTTGACGATGGGTATGATGAGAGACATTGAAGTTCTTGACCTTGACCTTGATACAACATGAGTTCCGATGAGCCTAGGTGTGTGTCCGTTCATGCTGCTATGAGTTATGTTTCCGATGATTAGTATGTTTCCCTTTATTCGCGATAAGCAAAGGAGGAATACTTACCTTCAGCCCAGGTTATCACACTCTTACCATAGATCAAAGGCATAAATATTTGTTTCACAAACTTTCTTGTGAAACGAGACTCTACGATAGCAAACTTATGATCATTCATATCCAATTTTTTCCAAAAGAAAAGACAAAGTTCCTCTCTCAAATAGACATACAAATCCTGTATTTCCTTTGAAGGAGACGGAAGAAGATTCATGAGCCTAGCCATTTCTTGGTTCAGCAATAGGTAACTCATGATCTGATAAGCAATTGCAGAAGCATCTTGAGTCATTGGAACCCCATTCAAATCACAAAAGCTATTGATAGCACCAACCCTTCTGTTACACGAAATCAGTGCCATGAACTGAAATGGGTCACATTTAGGTCATAAGAAGGTAATGATTCCGATGGGAATATATATACTACAAGCTTCCCACTATAAGGCTAGATTAGTATTTACCATAGGAACCAAGTAATAGTATATATACTTCAAGTTCTTCATCCTTCCAGTAAGGGGTGTTAAAGATATGCATAATGACATATGCCCATAGCAACATTATCTGCTAAGGGCATAATGACATATATAATTCATGACTGGAAGAAATCCATAATGACATAGGCCCATAACACCTATTGTCTGCTAAAGCGTAATTACTGCTATTATATATGTAATAACGCTTTAGCATCTACTGGTATCTCCGCTATCATAATGGATTGTACCAGAATCTCGTATATAGATATAATTTTAAAACATGACTCTTCAAATTTGAGGGAAGAAAATAGGCTATAACAAAGACTTCACTTTACTTATTTCCTTGGCTTGGTCTGGAAAGTCTTTTCATGGCTCTTCCTTGACGCACAAAGTCACTCTCCCGATGTAGGAGGGCCGTCATCAATGCTGGCCAAGGAAAGAAATAAGTAAGTGTAGGCCAATGTCCCTCACCCATATGATGGATGAGTGAGAAATTGATGGCGGCCCGATGGTCGAGCTTCCAAATCGATGGCGACCTTGATAGTCGAGTGATTATAATCCGGGATATAATCACCCTATAATTAATATTATATAAGTCAATGAACCCCTAACTAATAATGGTAAACATGACCTATTACCATATAGGGTATACTTATATACTATTGAATCCCTATAAGAATATAGAAACAAGCTTATCCCATTGTATAACTGTAATCAATCATTGCCTAAACTATACTATGATTGTTACTCGTCAAAGAAATAGTAATAGTAACTAGTGATTCTTATACTCTTATAGTTACAGAGACCATTCCAGCTTAAGCTAATCAATAATCAATAGGTACAGCTCTGATTAGTGTAAGTATTACTGTGATTCCCTATTAAGTGAGCAGCGTGAGTGATCATCTATGAAGGTAAGTACAAATTGGTTCCCTCCTTGTGTGACAACATTTACTGGACCCATGATGTCACTGTGAATGAACTTGAAAGGTCTATCTACCTTCCAGCCGGCATCACTCAGAAAACTATGTCGATGCTGCTTCCTAAACATGCATCCTTCGTAAACTGTCTCCATCTTCTGAAGACTCGATAAGCCTTCCACCAAACTAATGTTCTTCACCCAGCTGTCTTGGTTCAGATGTCTGAACCTTTGGTACCACAAATCGATCCTCATAAATAATGAGGACGAACTATATACTAGGTCTAAATAAACAATACTTATCCTATGAATCATAGCATAGGATAACTCCCTAATAGTATAGTAGACAACATAAATAGGATAGTATACTTAGGGTACTAGGGTATACCTGATATAATATTAGGGCTATAATTCCCACCTTATACAGAGTATCTTTCGTATGGTAATATATAACCATCCCAAGGGCTATATGCTCCTTGTTTTGGCCACGTCGCATTTCATATTATCCCATATTATGAGTGAAGGGATAGTATTTACTAGGGCATATTACCGAGATGAGGGATCCTATCCTTGAATATCCCTAGGAGCTATCCTATCGGATTATTAGCCCATAATTAAGAGTAACATAGTCCCTGTTACTTTTGGCTGGTAACATGTTCATGATTCCTTAATGTAGTAGGTATAAGCACTTAATAATATTGAATTACTCATTGTGAACAATTGGGACTCAATCAAAGTTGAACAACTGAACTTATAGCTGCTGTAATAGGAACATATAGTCCATGGCAATGGGTAATGTAAAATAAAAAGAGCTAGTCTTAACCTTACTTAAAGTTCATTGTTTGAGAGAAAAGGAATTAGATATCCATCTCGTTGAAACCTGGCATTTCTACTTGGGATGAAAACATCTATTGGATTGAGAAACGCGCTAGGTGTGTGTACTATAGCACGTAATAAATAAGAAATTCATGCTTATATAAATCAATGGAATAGATCTAATGCTCTGTTTCAGATATCAATATATCTCTCTTTCTTTGTGATGTATTTCTCTATCTCCATTTGTTGTTATTGTGTGTGTAGTGGATCTGAAAGTGTATCCTATTAGTAAGCCGGTCTCTCTTTCCATCTCACCTAGCATGATCCTGCTCTTCTCTTGTGTGTCCATTCCTTTGGTGGTGTCCAATCCTAAGATGTCGTAGCATAGATTTTTGAAAGCTAAAGCCTAGTCGCCTGCTATAAAGCTACGTTTAGGGACCATAATTTGGAGTGGGCCCGGACATAGCTTAGAGCTATAAAGCTACGGAGCTACAGACAGTTAGTTGTTTAAAGCTTAAGCTAGACCTTAGCTATGGTCCTGCCTTCCCTCCTTAGCTTAAGTCGGAGCTTGTCTTTATCTCAACCCATTAAAATACTAAAAGTCCGGAGAACACTCCAAAGGTTCCCCTTCCCTCTGGCATCCCCTTTCCCTTTACCTCTTGTCTGGGGCCCCTTTCCCTTTCCCTCTGGTCTGGTTTGGTTCCAATCTCTCTATTTATATAGTAGGCACCAAAAAGGCCAATAGCGAGTCGCCACGCTGCCGCTTCACCAGGAAAGGCAGGTAGTTTCAGGAAGGGAGAAAGAAGGAGATGAAGCCATTTATTATGTTCCAGATCATGATCCAGAGTCTTATCTTCGTGATCGAGTTACTTACCTTCCACACAATAGGGAGGGAGGAATTTATTGCTCAATCAGATTGGACAGCTGGATCGGGATCATTAACCCTGTGGATCGGATCGGATGGTTATATTGCGGATTATAAAAAGAGATCACTGGCTTGGGATTGTTGGGAAGGTTCTCTCTAACCACTTGATATGATGAGGCTTCTTGCTAGAATAATGAATTGATAGGTTTTATTTCAATACAAATAGAATTATGAAAGGAGGGGATCTAGTAAGCATGCTATAAGGTAGTGTTAAGCTTATCATTATATAATTACAATGAGCTTAAGGATATAGTTACTTATATATTGGACACAATCTTATCGGTGTTATAACGTATGTAATATTCATTATGGTAAATATTAACACTCCACTTTTTGTACGCCTTAGCTTGGCTTTAACCACTATGCTCTGCTCTTCCGCTTGCTTTCTGGACACTGAATCTTTCTTGCTTTTTGTACGCCTTTAGGTGGATTTGAGCAAAGAGAATAGTTTTGGGTGTGTGTTTGTCTTGTGATTCAACCCCCGATAGATTCGTAAATACAAGTATCTCTATCTCTAAATCTAATCCCCCTCCCTTCTTTCTTTTCAAATCGTTCACAGGCCTCATATCAAGAAGGTAAAAGCAATGAAATAGAAATACTTCCAGTAGGGTGCGTAAGCATGCTCGACTATTAAGGAGAGGGTGCCCCCAGCAGGGTGAGGAATGAATGCTCGACTAATAAGGAGAGAGCTCTCAATATAAGGAGAGGGTGTTTCTTTCTTTTTCAAATAATGTCAACTTAGGGATGGAATCACTCACTATTCATATGGTGAGGTAATCCTTTCAATAATATACTATATATATCTTAAGTTTATTTGTCTGTTCATTCAACCGAGATCAATCAAATTTTCATAATCAAATCATTAACAGGCCGATTCTCAAGAATCTGCACCAAGGGTGTGTGTTTCTTAGCTCCACCAACTCAATTCAATATTTAGACTTCAGACTTCAAATTCTTCATCCTTCCAGTAAGGGGTGTTAAAGATATGCATAATGATATATGCCCATAGCAGCATTATCTGCTAAGGCATAATGACATATATAATTCATGACTGGAAGAAATGAATAATGACATATGCCCATAGTAGCATTGTCTGCTTAAAGCGTAATTACTACTATTATATATGTAATAATGCTTTAGCATCTACTGGTATCTCCGCTCTCATAATGGATCGTACCAGAATCTTATATATAGATATAATTTGAAAACATGACTCTTCAAAATTGACTGAAGAAAATAGGCTATAACGAAGACTTCACTTTACTTATTTCCTTGGCTTGGCATAGCTATATTATTATTCTATTAGTTATCATTGGTAACTAATAGTCTTTAGTTAGTATCCCCTATTGATTTATTAAGGATGATAGATACATATTATAATATATTATTTGTTGGGATACTGATCCATGACGAGGACGAGGACGAAGATGTGGGGTGGACAGTGGAGGATATGGGGGAGATAGTGCCAATGGAGGATATAATCAAGAAGGTAGAACATGAGCCTCATGCCTCAATTATAGATCCACCTCCTCCTGAAACATTAGAACTCCCCCTTTATCCCAAGGCCACTCCCATGATGCAATCCATGGGATTTATAGGAGAAGGGGGACTGGGGCATGATCACAAACGATGCCCTTCAGAGGGTGGTTCATGGGGTAGATAAGGGTCTGCTTAAGAAAAATAGTGCTCCATACCAAAATAGTTAAAAGGGATCCAAGGATGACATATAAACCATTACTTATGTCATCCTCCCATAAAGGCTAACAACTATATCCATAGGGACCCTTCTATATTACCTATAGGGGAATATATTATGTGAGAGGATTGCTTTATATTATCACTAGGAATTAATAGCTCATCCTTAAGATTAGAATAGGGGTGTAGAAGGAATTGAACAAAGCTAATTGTATTAGTACTAGTTATGTGTATATAGATTATGAATCCAGAGCTAGTAACATATGGGAATAAGGTAAGCATCTTTACCGTGTGTTATATTAACATTATTTACTTCCATAACTTATCTCGGTTTGATGGCATTTTATTGCTAAAGTATTATGCTTCTCATGAATCTATGTACACCTTCAAACCTCTGATAAGGAATCTTATGCTCTACGAGTTAGTGGTTTCTCAGGGTATAGGCCCCGTCTTGGTTACATGTCTGTTGGCCCCCTTGCCTTCTATAAAGGTTAGTATATTCTTTCCTAGCCAGTGGGTTCTAATTTCTGAATTGTATCCTGAGACTCGGCCATACCAATAGGTAATACGTGGTACCCAGCAACATCTGAAAGCAAGTGTGATTCCAGGTCTGCCTGTGAATGCTGTTTGGCTGGGAGCCGCTGGAAAAGCTCTGCTCTATGGGAAGCTAGCCCGTGATAAGTAAGTTAAGGTAAGTGAGCCTATGCCAGATAAATCGTAAAGGTGTTATTATAGTATATAATAAGGGATAATATATAATATATATTATAATATACATGTAATATTAGGAGTCATATCCATTCATTCACCTACTTAAGAAGCTAAGAAGGTTGGGAAAAGAAGGTAGTAGTTGGAAGAAGACTCACCTACTTATTCAGTCTCACATAAAAGGTTTCACTCACCTACCTACTTAGAAGGCTTATAGGGAAGGTATAGTAGAAGCCTATCCTTACCCACTATTTAAGAAGGTTGAACTCATCTACCCACTCATCTAATTAAGAAGCTTAGAAGGAGAGGTAATAGTTGGAAGGAATAAGTCTGAAGAGAAAAGAGATAAAGACAAGCTCTGACTTAAGCTAAGGAGGGAAGGGAGGACCATAGCTAAGGTTTGGCATAAGCTTTAAACAACTATCTAACCAAACCAAAACTAATCTAACACCTAATGAGATCTCTGCTCATCTCATCTCATATAAAGAACCAATCTGTCTCTAACCCCAGAAGACACTGAATCCGGCATGAGCCAACCCCAATCAAACTATCAGCCAAAAGTAGAAGTCTTTTTTGCTACGAGCTCAATATTTGCATTAGGGTTCTCCTCAGGGATATAAGGGTTTCATGAGTTTGATGTTGAGCCCTATTAGGAGTATAGGGCTCAACATCAAACTCATAATCTGGGTTAAGAGTATCCTATTATTAATATTATATATATAGTAGGAATACCCTTAATATATGATATAAGCATAATATTAGTAATAATATTAGCCCATTAGTATATTATTGTAGGATATATTATGATTAGTTACTATTAGGTTACCCTATAGTTTAGCTTACCCATATATAGTATAGATATGGTAATATATATCCTTATATAGTAATAAGGAGTAGGCCTTACTCCTTATTACTTCCCGTGAATTATTCTAGCCCGAGTCAGGTCAAATTAGAGTTTGTTTCCCTTGCACTTGTATTACGACCACCCTATCAAAGTTAGTTGTGGAGATGTCACTACCCATTTCTTTTGTATTTCATGCACTAGCCTCTTCTCAACTTAGTATTTCTGACTCTTGGGAGTAATGAGCACCTCTTTGCCATCTCATAGGAGGATCCTCGGTATGGTGAGATTTTGGTTTTTTTTATGCACCCAAAAGTTTGGTCCCCACCTTTCATAAGACGATCGATGACATATACATCACCATGCTTATCTATATCTCCTCAGTAGTAGTTTATGATATTCTTAGTTATAGTCCCTTGCACCTAACTCTAGGTGGGCATGCTCCCAAACAAAAGACAGGGGATGTAAATCCTATAGGGATAGCTTCTAAGAATCAAACTCCTAGGAATAGCCCTTTTTACAGGCCTACCTTCTCCTTTCATTCCCCTGCTATCTTCTCATCTCAGCTGGTAGGTATCGAGCGAGGCTCAACCATAATTTGCTCAATGTATTCACTGTATAAAAAAGATTTGGCCTAGTATTCACCTAGTACATAAAGGACCCAATCAATTGCCTGTGCCAAGTAGGATCAACTAACTCATTGTTTTCACTAAAAATGAAACTGAATATTTTGTACCATAGGTGTCATCAAGGGACAGAGTCACTCACTATTCATATATGGTGAGGGTGCGTAAGCACACTCGACTGTCCAGGAGAGGGTTTACACTCAAACATTTGAAATATCTGAAAAATATCCATAAAATACTTCCCTTGCCCAAGAAAGACTTCACCTTCACCTTGCCATACCTCTAGACCCCACAAATAATACAAAATACCATTGTCCTTCATATCAATTTCATTGGGTAGTTTCTTCTTACACCACACAATGAGCTTCTGAGAAAGAATCAAATCATAGGTGGCTGGCTTTTCAGATTGATTACTTTGGTGCTTATGGGGTGGTGGGGCAGGCTTTCAAGATTGATTGATTCACTTGTCTCACCTCCAGCAAGGAGTGATAACCCAAGCAAGTAGTTCTAATCACTGGGGCTGCTAAACGATCCTAGCTCTTGAACCAATAGCTCGCTAACCCAACCAATAAGTAGTTCATTCTCATTTGTCCAAGCTAGTTGTTGTCATCCGGGAAGTACAAGGAAGGAGCTAGGAAGAATTGACTGAAGCCAGTATCATCCAGCCAATCTTGTTCCGGTAATCTATCCTTGCCTTGGGATAATCTATAGGAAGGAAAGGGAGAATTTGGTTGAGTCATTTCATTCTTCGTTCGGTATATTAGTCCCGAAGCGAAGGGTGTTGAGGTGGTATTCATTTCGTTTAATAAGTCCCGAAGGGCGTTGAGGTGGTTGATCTTTATATAAGCTCCCTAAAAGGGCCATATATATCTATTTATATAAGATATACCACCATTAGGTGTAGCAAGGGTAGGTCTCATACGTATAAGAATATGTCCCGTATTCTCCCTCGGGGTTCTAAATCTGTCCATTACGAGTCATAGTCACATGAAACCATAAGCTTTCCCACCCTCACTAACCCCGGAGCCAACCTGATCAAGCTAGAGCCAGCCTTAATGGGAGGGAGTTCTATCCAGCCCTTGCTTCTGGTTCAGCAAGCAAAGGTGTTGAGATAAGGCGGTGGAGATAACAGTCTAGAGATAGAGGTAGGGAGGCAAGTGCACGCTCTAACGATCAAAATAAGGGGATGGCATGGAAGTGAGGGCGGATACTTGAGATGGAGTGAATGAGATGGAAAACAACGAAGCTTGGTTCTATCTTAGTCAAGGGATCTATAGGTGCACGGGCAGTAAATAAAGGTGGGGTGCGACAAATCGAAGTATTCTATATACGTTATTTTCTTCATTCCATTCTTCCTCTCCGTTTGATCGAGAGGCACCTAAGCTCGGTCTTATTCTGGTTTCATAAGGAGGCCTACCATAGGAAGGATCAAGGATAGAGCGAGCCTACCTATCTTGAGGTACAGTCTATTATGAAAAGAAAAGGGTAAGTGGTTTCGTAAGGTTTTTTTCGCAGCCTACCTATCTTGACACTCTACTAAAGAAATTATTCATAGATGATATGTTGGGTAATGTTCTGATTTTTGGTCTCCAGGGTTTTCAATGTTATTCCCTAAGCGCTATAAATAAAAGAAATATCCGATGGTATAAAGTCCAAGTATAAAGCTCCTCTATCTGGTCTTAAGCTTGAACATTAGGGTATCCTTTCCAAAGAAATAGTCTATCCCTATGCAAGGTATACAAAGATGAAATCCTTATCAAAGCTTTCCCATACTCTTTCTCATAGCCAACTCTCCTAATCTCCTCTTTGTGAGAAACCCCAAATAATAAGTAAGTCGTCCCTCCTCTAGACAAGTCATAATGAATA
The DNA here is from genome assembly GCA_000404065.3 of Pinus taeda. Classification (NCBI taxonomy): domain Eukaryota; kingdom Viridiplantae; phylum Streptophyta; class Pinopsida; order Pinales; family Pinaceae; genus Pinus; species Pinus taeda. Next base: position 31,371 of record APFE031596839.1, on the reverse strand, counting down.
CAAGTAACAATCTGAAAACAAGTAATCTATTTCCATCTCTCTAGGCTAGACTTTCCACCATCTTTGATCTAGGATCAAGGGTCTAAAGAAAGAACCTCTGGTCTATCCAGGCTCTAATCCAATATCTAAGGTAAGCTCATAAAGTACAAGCCAGTCAAAGAATTCCCTTCCCTCAAGCACAGGTAAACAACTCCCTCAAGTGCAGGTAAACAACCCAAAGAGTACATTGGTAACTAGAGGAGTAGGTAATGAAAAGTCTCTAGGTAGGTAAATCCAGTATAGAGGTAGGCAATTCCCTCATGATTTCTTTGGGCCATGGGTAGCACCACCTAATTTGTTAATTGAAATTGAGGGGAATGTTTTAACACCTGGATGGGGCCTGATTTGAAAGGCAATTCTTAAGTCAGAGTTACGAGCATGTATGTAGGCAAGTCATAAGGCCAGTAACCTCTTTGTGATCCATACAGATATTGGCCAGAGAAATGGGGTTCATAGATGGGAGATAGGAGCTGCTACTGGATGTAGCTACTTTCCAACGAGATGGGACCAACTATGCCTACCACGCTAACACTTGTGCTCGGCCTCTAGAGGACACATCGGTAATAAAAGAAATATCAGGGATAGGTATTGAGACAGATAGAGATACAGAGAGGAATACTGAACCATGTAAAGTCCATCAGAAGTTAAATCCTTAATAACCTGAAGGTGTTATCCATTGTAGGGTACCATAATATATGGACTATTATTCACCTATATATACCAATAATAACTATATAGGGTAGCTATATCCTATACTAATATAATATCCCAAATATAGACTATATATTAATAGGCCTATAACCTATTAATATACTATAAAGTATATTCAAAGTGCTATAATTATACCACTTATAATAATTATAACTCGTAATATAGTATCAGTAATATTATATGTTAATATTACTCGGATATTAACATATTATGGTAATATTACTAGCTTATAATGGAATAGGGGCGGAGGTATATACTATATATAATAATATATATTAGGGATATAATATATACACTATAGGGTCATTATAGGATAATACCCCTATTATAATATACTATAATATATATATAGAGTAATAGTAGGGATAATATATATATAAGGGATAATATATTATAGTATAAGTAATAATATACTATATAATAGTATATAGGGTATATACTATATTATATATATACCCTATAATATACCACTATACCCTATACCCTATCATACTATACCTTATATATTATAATAAACTGTATATTGATATAATAGGGGTATTATACTATTATACCTATATATAGTATAGGGGTATATTATCGTATTAATATAATATTGCTATATATATCCCTATAGGGTATACCTATTATCCCTAATATATATTATACTATATATAGCTATTATATCCTATATTATCCTTATAATATTATAATATTAATATCCTATAGTAGGGATAGTATTAATAATATATATTAAACTATATAATATATTATATTGAGTTCCTGTATTAGTATTGTTGCGGGTAGTTGTTGTTAAGGCCCTAATATACTATATATATATATATATATTAGTTATTACTATATTATAGGGTATAATATTATAGGGGTATATATATAGTTATAATATAGTATAATATATATTATTATAATAATATAGTATAATATAATTTATAGCTATAATATATTATATATTGCATATTATATTATTATAGAGAGCACCTACTCCTCTCCGGATAGTGGTTCAGGTCTTTTATGGAAGACGCTTATATTAGGTGAACTAAAGAGAAAGACCTTATGTTTGAAGGGACTTACATCTCCTATGGCAAGTGGATCAAGGCATATTCCAGCGCAAGCCTATCCCTGTACTACCCACCGGTGACAAGCTCACGACATGTCAGCTTCAGAGTGGCTTGCTACCGTAGCATCACATGTACGTTGCCCACCACTAGGTTACGACAGTCTCTTGTGAGTGCAGCAAACACCTTTAGACCGATTCACTCTGCGTAGATTGACTGAATGCAGAAACTATATGCACGCTCTGCTGACAAGCACACCCTGCTGAAATACTGGCTGGCTACCAGATGAAACTCTGATTCGATCTGCCATAGATGCACTCAAATTTTTGGCCTCATCCCATCGCAAGGAGAGGTTCACTATGATAGACTAGGAGGGGACTTCTCTTTGTGTCCTGGAAAGGAAGGATCGCGGACACGGCATGCTCTTCATATTGACGGTTGCGTATAGATGACTCCTTCCCAACATCTTTCCTTATCCATCTGACTGAGGTAGATAGAAACATCTTGATATCTATCTCTACTTGCGAAGAGAGAAGTTGATCGACCTCCCTCACCACATGAATAGTGAGTGACTCCATCCCTCACCCATATGACGAGTGAGCATTAAAACCCTATGAAAAAGTAGGGCCCTTTGACAGCGATGGCGGCGATGGCAGCCTTTGTGGTCGAGCGAGAAATCGATGGTGACCCCCCTCTCAAATAAGTAACTAAGGGAATTCAAGCCGATGGCGGCCTTGACAGTCGAGTGTTCTTACGCACCGTGCCAGTCCTCACCATACGTTCCCATTTACTTACTCATTGATGGCTACCTTTGAGTCGAGCGACTACGTACCTCTCCTCACCCTTGATGGGTGAGCAATCAAGATCACCTTCCCTACCATAGTGAATAGTGAGTGACCCCTATAAATAGTACGGGTGATGGCAGGCCTTTAGTCGAGAGTTCGCTTACTCACCCTCTTGATGGCAGCAATGGCGATGATGGCGGCCTTATTAGTCGAGGGTTTGTTCCTCGCCCTGATAACGCGTCCATCTGATGCATTCTTTCCGATACAGTAGGCATTTCACCTGTCTCACACCGCACCACCGATGGTGGCCTTATGGTCAAGCGTGCTTATGCACCCTTCAAATTGAGGGGCCTACCCCCAGCATCCTCTCCTGCGATGGTGGCCCTCTCCCTTATGGTCGAACAAGAAATCGATGGCAGCCTTAGCAGTCGAGACCGTATTGGTCCTCAATATTGAGAGCCATGCTTCGTAATGAGATAGGTCATTCCATGAGAAATATTGTCAATGATCTAGTTAGGTCCGTCAGGGTGCATAAGCACGCTCTACTAATACGGCCACCATCAGCTCGACTAATAAGGAGAGGAGAGATTGGTTTCATCTTTTAATATATTGTCATTAATGCAAATCGAGATCTCGAACTAAATGAACATATATAAACCTAATTGGTTCATTTCGGCCAGTGTTCCAGTCATCAATTATAGTAAACATAATTACATCATTCGACATATGTCATTCTGCCTTCGCCGAGTAGCAATATCTGTTTGGGGTCTTACCTTATATTCAAGGAGACACGAACTAGTCTTTCTTCTCCTCGTACGGATGGTTAAGCCTTAAAGAGTAATGACATATATAATTCATCACGAAATGACATATATAATTCGATATCTCTCTGTGTATACAAGTCTTCAGTTGAAATAAATCAATTCATTTTCCTTATTGCGTGTGGGTTTGTCTAATCTAAAGGCTGTATATATTCATTCTATCCTGTCCTCTCTCTATTCCTTCTGTGTAGTACATGTTCCTTCCTATTTGAGGCCATTTAACTAATCCGTTGTGTGGGTGCATTCTGTGTGAATACATGTATCTATACCGAGAGTATGTGTGGCTATCAGGGAAACAATACTGTTCATATTTCTGTAAGCCTTGATGTTCTTCCCTGATGAGCCATGTTCATATGTGTAATGTGCGTGATGTTTCATACTGTGTCGATTGTAAGCTGCACTTGTCACTACACTAATCCGTCTGTGTTAATGTCTTCCCTTCCCCTTCCATGCGTGTGAGTAAGCGTATTCTATTCCTTCATTGGTGAGATGGTATCTCTACGTAAAGCTAATAAGATAAGGACTACATGTGATCTTGCTTGCCTGTTCAACCAGTCAATATATGAAGTTCCTAAATAAGTAATAGGGTGCTTATTATGTTTTGGTAAGTGATATCCTAATCGGCATGTAAAACAATAATCCCATAAGTAAGAGAAGTGAAAAAAAAAAGTTCAATCTCTCAATGGCCCATTCCCAAACACTAACCTAGTCAAGAATATCAATCAATTCTAGAATGCTCATGAAATAATGAAAGTAATCCCAGCATTGTTCCATCTTGCCCACAATGCCAAGGAAAGTAATTCATAAATTTCCCAACACCAATGCCAGTATTGGATTTAATCCCATCCCCAATGCCAAGGCCCAAGAAGGAATCAATCCTACAATGCTAACCCAGTAAGTAAGCCAATTGAATTCAACAACGCCCATTCAATAAGTCATACCAGCACTGTCCCATTCCCCAAAGTGAAGGCAAGATGAAATCCCATCCTGCAAGGCCCAGCACAGTCAAATCCCTCCCCCAAAGCCAAGTACTGAAGAAATTCCCCAACGGCAAAGCAAGTAGTAAATGAAACAAGGCCAAGTAAGTTGTTCTGACCATCGAGTCAATTCAAATATCAGACAAGACCAGTAAATCATAACTAAAAGTGTCCCATTGAGAATCGCTTCCTTGTTGCTTGGGTTGTGGATTGAGTCTACATGATGCATCATATAAAATAGATAGCTTCGTGGGTTGCGAATGGCTACCTGGCCCATCAAACTAGAATGCCTTTCGGTTCCCCCCAGTGAAAGGTATACTTGGCTTGCTGGGTGGGGAGCATATCTAACCTTCAAATCCATTCTGTGGAAATGTAGTGAGGCGATCGACCAAATACCCTATGACCCGGAAGGACAACCCCTTCATGTAGGCTCATACAATCTTCTACCCAACTATTGATATTACATACTATATCAAAAGATCCTGGTTAGGAATATTATATTCATAATAATTAATAGTGAGCCAATATGATAATATATTATTAGGATTAATAATATAACTAGAGTAGAAGGACTAAACCCTAATATATAGCTCGACTAACATAACATACTATAGTATATAATATATATATCCTAATTATATATATACTAATATTAGGTATATAGGGGATACCCCTATTAGTCCTATTACCCTAATACTATTATATATCTTATAGTAATAGTAGGGATATCTATTCTAGGGGATATATTACATAATGTAGAATATTCCCATTAGGCTCCATTCTACCAATCACAAAAAAAAAGCATGAGCTTGAGGAGACAGGAGAGTCTGAAGTATGTGAGAGGCTCTCTCCAAAATACCTTGAGCTCGAGTTAACAGGATTGGATTTCAATAAAAAGAAGCGCCAAATGGGGTGGGTATAGGGGAGTCTAGAGAAGCTTGCTCATATTGTTTTACAAATAATTTCACAAATACAAATAGAGAGTGGTAATTGCGCCTATAACTCATATTTATAAACTCCTAAAATACTATACCTTAATATATATTATATTATATTATTATTAGTAACTATAATAATATAAGATATATAATAATATTAATATCCCTTATAATATAGATATATAGGTTATTCCTATTATAGTATACTAATTTATAAGGGATAATATTAGGGATAAAACCTAGATATACCGTATATATTAATGTAGTAATATATCGAGTATCCTAGTATGTTAGTATACTATTATTTCCTTAATATCCTCTATTACTTACAGAGAACACTCAGTCATATGCTCGGGTGAGGAGTTAGCTATAGCGGTTGATAAGAACGGTTTGGAATGAGATGAATCATAAGTGGTTTACCGAGAATGGAGGGAACATTATTAATAAGCAGTTCTTATTGACCCAAGTCTTTCATCATGCCTGGGAGCATCATAGCCGGTCGAAATCCTGAAAACCCCTATTATATCACTTATTGGTAATGCTTAATAAAAGTCTAATTAGAGCATTGCTCTAAAATGCGACATACAAGGCCTTTAGATTCTATAATATACCCTATAATAGGTAATAATATTATATTATATATATATATATAATATATATATATATATATATATTATATATAATATATATATTATATATTATATCCCTATATATTTATTAGTCTATAATAAATTACCTATATTATATAATATTAATACCCTATATCCTATATATTACCTATGTATACCCCTCTAATATTATTATCACTATAACCCCACCTACCATAACCCTATATATAATATTATTATACTATAATATATATATTATAATATAATATTATAGTAATATAGGGGTATATATATAGCCTATAATATAGTATATATAATATAGTACGAGGCCCCCTTATAATAGTATATAGGTATATCCTTTTGTAGCTATAATACATATATATACCCTAATATAACTATAGTATAATATAATATAGGGGCTATATATGGTTATACTATTCATATCCCCTAACTATTTATAGGGATATAATATAATATATTTATATTAATATATTGTGCCACTTATAGGGACCCCCATAACCCCCCCCCGCCAACCTTAGCTAGGGACAAAGACCACCAATAACAACTGGGAAAAAACCAACAGGACAGGCCAATCAATTCAGGACCACTAGGGCAGGATCACCACGCTCCCACCAGGCCAAGAAACATGGGCCTACACACTAAATAGTACACCTCCTGGGCTCCCACCTGTACACCTCTCATGGGACTACGGATGTTACCTGGGACTAGCTCACCCACTTGGCTTGGATCCTTTAAACCACTTGGCTGGGACTACTACTTTCACACACTTAACCATTGACTTTGCTCACCCACTTGGATGGGCTACTTGGCTTGGCCTTGGATACCGGGATGCTTGCTGGCTGGAATAATGAAGAGGTAGGTTTTTATCCAATATGGAAAAAAGGAGGGGGAGGGAGGGACAAGCATGAGAGAAGGAAGGTGGTGCTTATTGTTGGATAATAATGTTTATAATGCAATCATTGCTTGGGTGATGTTCAGTGTGAAGGATATTGTAAGAAGTGACGTTCAGTGAAGTCTACGTGATGGATATAGGAAGGAGAGACAGATTGAGATTGATTGATTGGATTGATTAGATTGATTGCCAACAGATATATATATATACCGGTACCTATAATGATACCCAATACTGTCTACGATACCAATCTATATACCAATCTATATAGCTTATAAATCCATATAAATCTATACCAAACTAGATAAAGAAAGATAGACAGATAGAAAGAAGTGATGTGATGTGATGTTAAAGAGCTAAAGGAGTTCGCTGAGCGAACAAGAAAGGGTTGAAGCTGAGTGAACTAAGAAAGAGATGAATAGATTGAAGCTGAGTGAACAACCAATGTGAGAAAAGAAAGAGCGGACAGATTGACACTGACCCGAGTGAGTGAGTTAGGGAGGGGAGGTGCACGTATACTGATTTTAGGATTCTAGGTTGGCCGGTCTTCTGCTTTGTCTAGCCAGGAGGAGCAGCCAAAGGGGATGGAAGTGAACTAGTGTGAGGTGGTGCATCACCTGAAAACCCATGCATGAAGTGTTCCCACTGACCGGAGGAGCTGGAGGAGCTGGATGGATCGAGATATAAAACTTATATATGTTACACCTAGAGCTTCAGTGATAGATGGATGCTTACTTGCTAGAATCTCTAGTTTCTCTTATGCATTTATTGATATGCAACAAACCTGCCCACCAACGACCTTAGCCCTTGGGAACAGGCGCACCTACCTGCTGATTTATTGCTGCTTGCCCATTTAGATATAGATATATCTTGCTTATACTTACACTAATCATAAGACCTAGGGACCTTAGAACCGATAGGACACAGTCCCCGCTTACCCGCCACTTACAGGGACCCCCATAACCCCCCTTGCCAACCTTAGCTAAGGACAAGGACCACCAATAACAACTGGAAAAAACCAACAGGACAGGCCAGTTAGTTCAGGACCACCAGGGCAGGATCACCACACTCCCACCAGGCCAAGAAACATGTGCCTACACACTAAATAGCACACCTCCTGGGCTCCCACCTGTACACCTCTCATGGGACTACGGATGTTACCTCGGACTAGCTCACCCACTTGGCGTGGTAAATATATATTAGTCCGTACTTAGATATTATATAGCTTATATATAGGGATATATATTATAACTATTAAGATGATATTATATAGCTATTAATATATAATAGGGTATATATCCTAGTATACCTCCTATGTCCCCCTATCTTATAATATATTAGTATACTTACTAATAATATATTATAGGGTTCATAGTATAATAGTCTCCTCTTATTATAAGATATATCTTTATACCTATATTATAGTATATATAATATAATGATGCATATATTATTATACTTAATATTAATATTAAGTATAATAATAATTAACAATATAGGGTGTGGATTATTATATTCTAATATCTCTATATATCATTCTATTCCCTAGTATGAAACATGGGAACATCTATATATCTCCATTTCCTCCTTTTTACACTAATATATATAGGGTATAGCAGCTATAGATGTAATTATTTCATTCCATATTTCCACACCTCTTGTAATTGCTTATAGCCAGTTGTCATAGCGAGTAAGAAAACAACCACTTTGTCGCTCAAGCAAGAGAGAAAAGCCATGCCCTAAAGAGAATAAGTACGACAAGGCATGCCATGCAACAATTGATAATGATGGGTAGGGGCTATATCTGGCTGGTTTAATTAGGGAAATGGACATTCATTTCGATCTGAGAGTATTCAAGGTAGGTAACAAGTGTTCCGACTACTTCGTATTGAAAGCCTCTCAGTGAAATCGAGTTGGTGGTGAACCTGACAAAAAATAGGGTTCTCTGCCGGCATTAGGCTGGTTAGTGGTAGATTCCCATCGCCTTTCAGCCCCTATGACCATGTTTGTGTGGTACACACAACATGCCTCCTAATCTCGAAAACACCCACCTTGATATATAAATACTAAAATGAGAATTCTTGAAATGTTGCAGATAATGATACATACATATTATTACTCATAGCATAGGATTATGGTTATTATATTACTTTTCACACTTAGGCTTTGAATACGGTCGCTTATCAGCCCGTTGATAATAATCATAGTATTCTGACAGATGATGATTCTTTTCATTATCATGCTCTTCGTGCTACTGCTTTTAGTGCTACTAACCTTCGTGGTACTCTGGATGCTTCTTATATTCATCATGATCATGATCTGCCTGAGATAAGGCATCGTCTTTCTCTATTTTTGACTATATCATGCCCTGTCATTTACTGCATGCACCCATCGTTCACAGTGCCTAGTCCCTTTAGGGGGCATGGGGTACATATCTTTTTTTTTTCCATCTGGCCAATCAACAAGGATCGAATGGTGAGCCAGGGAGTCGAGGAACCAACCAACGACGGTTAAACCCAATCTGTAAACGAGACAGAATCGTAAAGGAGTGACAGAAGTTGGATGATAGAAGCAAGGAACAGGAAGGAAAGCAGGGAGATAGAGAGACAGTTAGGGAGAGAGAGGGCTATCACTTACCCATTAACATATTGTGAGTCAGCTAATGCTCTGAAATTGAAAGAACTATTGAAAAAGGAGAATGCTTAATGCATGTATGTCTCTAACATTTGGCTCATCACAAGAAGACGTTTGTATTCACCATCAAACTAAGGTATGGCTCTCAATTTGATAGGAGGATTATTCCTTCAACCCCTACCTTGCCTGAGGACCAGACCATGTTTCATCAGGATACTAGTATATTATATAGTGATAGCCTACTTGCCATGTAAGCCTAACGCCATGACCCCGAAAGGGATTAAAAGGGTAGGAAATCGCAAGCACCGAGATGGAAGCGAGTGGGATGACGTGGGAATGGGAACGGTGGCAGCAGGTAGTTGGTTGTAGCAGACCAATGGGGAAGAGGCCATACGACCCCACCATCCATGCCAGCCCGGTAAGTGAAACTTGGTGGGAAGTAAAGGGTGCTTCTGGTAGTGCATTGGAAGGGACCGAACAAGATGACGTGGGTCAGTTGCATGGCCATGCACGTATCCCAATAGAGCTTTCACTAATGGAGGGAGGATCCATAACTAGATCATCCTAATGCTATGTTCTTGGCGGAATAAAGAGTCACCACAAAAGACGAGGTGTTGGGATAACATGAACCTACGGAGGCTTGGGCTTAGGAGGAGGATGTAAAAGGGGTCTCTTGTCCATGTAAGTCCAATGGAGAGTAGCCGATAGGTAACTAAATGTGTAGTTTGGGAACGGCTGGGAGAGAGCAAGTGGGGTGTTGTATTGAGTGGGACCCAACTAGAAGGCGTTTGGCTAATACAAGAAGTCTAGGTCCTTGAGTTTTCGAGGAGCATGATTGATATATCTGTGTGTGTGAGTGTGTTTGTGTGTGTGTGTGTAGATATATATATATATATATATGGAACTATTAACTCGAAATTAAAAAAAAAAAATACCACATTCCGCTAACCACTTTAGGGTTGGGTGAGGTCATAAGATCATATTTGATCTATGTCAACTAGCATTAAGCCAACTAACCTTGATTAGATTCTAGGTTGTTTTATTTCCATGAAGCATTTTGACTAGTCATAATCCTTGTTATCTTCTTGAACATCCACCCTATTAAGGATTTCATAAACATGCCAATGGTAATGAGGAAATTCATTTTTCATCCATCTCCAAAAACAACTCTCTATCCTCAAAATCATTAGATGAAATAATATCGACTACCAACATTTATAGGTCTAAATCTAACATGACCTAGACTAATGTATTAGAGAGGTTGCTTTTCTGAACCAAGATGGAAGAGGAAATGTAAGTGAGATGACAATAATTGAACAATATATTTTTGTTATCATCATCAACCGTTATGATTAACATAATGCATTTAAATTTGTTAAATTATTAAAAAAATGCAGAAATCTCTTAAAATATAAATTTTAGCATTCTTTTAAGAGATTTTAGGGAGACCCAAAGTTACTTAATACTTAAAAAAAAAAAAATACGACAAACCATGAAGTGAGCCCTCCTATCAACTTCTTATATGACACATTTTGAAGGACTAGAAAGTTGTTTAATAATTAAAAATAAATAAAATGAAGTGAGCCCTTCTATCAACCTCACACGGGGATATAACCTCTTCGGTATGGTGAGGATGTGGATTTTTTTTTGGCGCAATGGGGTGCTTATGTGGTTTTATTTGGCACGATGGCACCTAAGGTTTTCAGCTTGTTGGTTTGAAACTTCCAGATTATAACAAACACTCCAATAATTTATTTTCAATTACCTAAAATATAAACCACAGTTAATTATTAAAAACAATTAAAATATCAAATCAACACACTGAATCGGTATCATATCATCGGATAAATTACATTTGAGGGCAGAATATCACAAAGTCGGCTTTTGATTTTTTAGATATAGGCACCAAAATATATGACTATAAATGTAGGCGAAGCAAGCATTGATTTAGTATAAAAGCGTGCAGCGCGCAGAGATTCTTCACATATTTGAGGTCCTCTGGGTTTAATTTGCATAACAGTACTTCTTTTAAGTGTTTTGTCTTTGTGGATACTGCGAGGCAAGGAAGAAGAAAAGGCTGAGGCTCTGATTTACTAAAATGGCGTCTTATGATGATGAGGACACTAATGACAGTTACAGCGATGAAAGCGAAATCGAAGTTTCTGATGAAAGCGAAAGCAGGGTGGACAAAATAGCCGGTGATTCCAATGGCAGACATATGAATTACACCGTTTTAAGTTTGGAAGACATTTCTGAGCGTCAGCGCAATGTTATAGCAACCCTTTCTGATGTGCTTTCTCTGACTGAAAGCGAGACCGCCATTCTTTTGCGTCACTTCAATTGGCATGCCGAAAATGCCAACGACCAATGGTTTGCAGATGAGGAGAAAGTGAGGAATACTTTGGGGTTATTGTTGCAGCCCGGCCAAAAACATGAGCCCAAAGAAGCAGAAAGGAAGGAGATAACGACCTGTCAGATTTGCTTTGATGATTACGACATGAGAGACATGAAGGCACTCAAGTACTGTGATCATTTATATTGCCAGAATTGCTGGCGAGCTTATATTCACGCATCAATAAATTATGATGGTTTAGCATGCCTCAACTTACGATGTCCATTTCGAGATCCACCATGCCGTGCTATTGTGAGTGAAGACATGGTTTTTTCTTTGGGGTTATCTGACGAAGATAATAGGAAATATAGAACATATGCTGTGAGGTCATATGTTGAACAGAACATTAGTGTTAAATGGTGTCCAGCGCCCAACTGTAAATACTGTGTGGAGGTTAATTTTGTTTCTAATGTAAGTCAGGAGGTTGTGTGCAATTGCTCCTATAAATTTTGCTGGAACTGTTTAGAGGAGTCTCATCGTCCAATAGACTGCGGCACAGTCAAAAAATGGGTTGATCAAATTAAGGATGGTGATGCACTCAGCATGTACTGGATACGTAGTAATTCCAAGCCGTGCCCAAAGTGTAAACGACCAATCGAGAAAAACCATGGGTGTATGAAAATGAAATGTATACCTCCGTGTGAGTTTGAATTCTGTTGGTTATGCCTTGATAGTTGGGATAACGATAGTTGGGATAACGATGGTTATGACGGCCATACTTGCAACAAATATAGGCCTGAAGCTGCAACATCAGGAAAAGATGATGGAAATCAACCCAATTCGGCCACCTACGACCATGTTAAGGAAAAGGTTGCGAAAGCATCTTCAAATAGATTGGTATTTTATCTGGAAAGATGGAAGGAAAATGAAAAGTCTGAGCGAAAGGCCTTATCTGATTGGCAGAGTGCGCAAAAGGTACAACTTAAAAGGCTGAATGACTGTATGTTGACGGCAATAAGTCTGCTTACAGGGTTCAAATGTGTGGAAATGGCGTGGTTACAGATAGCAGAATGCAGGCGCATGCTGAAATGGACATATGCGTATGGTTATTATTTGACTCCGTCTGGCAATCGTAATGCTGATCTTGCTAAACTAAAACAAGAATTATTTGAATTCCTGCAACATGAAGCTGAAAATGGTTTAGAACGACTTCATCAATGCGCTGAAGATGAACTGCAACAGCATATAGACAGTGCCCTTCAAGCTGAAGCTGATACTGAGATTGGGAAAAAGGCTTTGAAGGATTTGAAGAACGTCTTTATAAGACTTGAAGAGCTAACAAAGTCAACTGCCGCCCATTTTGAAAAGTTAATTGAGGCGTTTGAAAACGATCTGTCAGAAGTTAAAAATACACGAGTAGGGTGCGCAAAGGCAGCTAGGACCAATTAGTAATTATTGGATGTAGTCTTCATCATTTTCTTGCTTGTTTTTTGTTATGAACAAAAGAATGGATTTGGTTTATAGGCAACTAATTGCCTACTTTGGTTTCGTTTTACGTTTATTATCATTGGCAACTAAGGGCCTACTTTTGGTTTACAGGCAGCAACGTGCCTAATTATTGTTTCAGTAATATTATCAGATTGAAATACAAAGATGTTAGAGTAGGGTTTAGCTTTTTAGATGTTAGATGTTACATTAATTAGTTTGAGTAGGGTTTATTTTTTATTTGAAATACAAAGATGTTGAATGTATATGAAGGATGTTATTTGTGTTCATTCATCTGCTTGCAATATCAAAGTTGTTGTTGAACTGACTAGATGTATTTTGTTTTTATCTAGTCTTATCATTCCTCTGATGGCAATTCATAAATTAGGAGTAAAGTGTACATTAATATATTCTTCCTTTTATGGTTTCTTTCTCTATTTTATAACTTCCTGATAATTTCCATATAGTTCAGTTGTTGTAGTATATTGTTATGAGTGGTTGAACTTTTAGATTATTATTAAAACTGACATTGATGTAAAAGTACTTTTCAACACATCTCCTTCTCTTACATATATAAGGCAGAAGAACCAGGTAGCAGATTTTCTTTCAAAGATAGGAATCAACAAAGATCCAAGTAAGTTTTTCTTTGATGCATAGTTCAGATGCTTTAATGAATACTGGAATATTTTCTTATTTTATAAAATCTGTATTAAGGCTAATACAATGATAGATGGAGAGTAACACCTATGATGTGACATTTTGAGATATAGAAATCTACAGGGCATAGACAATACTAAATTGATATTAGAATAGAATTGTAACAATTGTTGTAAGGAATGTAAGGAATGTCGTACACAAAAACTCTGTTATTGAAACAATTATGTACAAAATTTTATGAGATCTTGTACTTGTGTAACAAGCAGGCTGGTTTTATTTAAGTATATATGCATTAACTATTATTTTGTTAGAATTAAATTTCCATTCAGGTTTAATTGTGGTTTTTGAGGGCTAAATATTTAGTTCCATAATATAGAAAGCAAATATTGATTAGTTGATGCCTTGTTTATGACGTTGCAACTTGGCAAGGTATGAACCATCACATAACTTTCAAACAAAGAGGAAACAAAAACAACTAAGGCAACATGATGAAATGACTAATAGACACAAAATTCATAGCATCGTCTAGAACTACATGTTAGACTACCTCTTATACCAACTGCTAGATAAGGCCATCTTCCACTAAGGCCAGGTGCAAATCCACTTCCTTAGTATCCAATTAGACCTAGTCATTATGAGTAGCTCATAATAGGTACCCTAGTGCAAGAGAATCCTATGACAATAAGATGGAATCATTGCTTCCAAGTCCATAGTGGCACTTCACTCGAAGAACTTTGGCTTCTATGAGCCTGTGGAGCACGATCTTACAATGTTTTCTCACCCTTTGAACTTGTTTATCTCTCCATGATGCCTTGTTTAGATTTTTCATTCCAAGTGTTTTCCATCACAAGCTTCCAAGTTTTAATGTTTTATTTAGTAAGAGGTAATTCTTCCCCTCAACTTGCACAATCCTTTCGTATTTTTTGAGACAAGTCTTCTTGATTTTCTTTCATGGAAGTAAATCTAGAGTTTGGGTTTTGAAGTCTATAAATTCATCCATCACCATTAGCTTAATTTGACCTCACAATTATTAAGTTTGACCTTCACTATATTCGATTCAAGCATTTTCTTACCTCTACCCAAAATACATCTAGTGCAAATGTATTGAAGCAGTTGATTACTGCTTGTTGAACATCAATCCCAAGCCCATCCAATACCCTCATTATGGAGAGTAGAAGATGTACAGGTTGTCTAGCACAAAACAAAAGAATATTTAGGGCATGCCTTTCCCTCATCTACACTTCCACCTTCATTCACACTCATCTTGGATTTGGAATTGAACTTAAAAGGATCATTCAAGAGATGCATGTAGCGAAAATTCAAATACTTCTTTTTGTTGTCACACTTCTTATTCAACTTTACTTATTCACCTTTACTTTCTTTTAGTTTTGTTATCACACTCTTTGTTCAACTTTACTTATTCACCTTCACTTTGATTGCATTTTTTTTGGTAGTGCTTCCTTTGAACTCAAGAGAAATAGTACACCTAGTCCAAAGAGATAAGGTAGCACAGGAATCTCACTTGCACTTCCAAAACAATCTTCAATGATTGAAAATATGTAGGCAAGCACTTCCATTTGGCTAAGTTTCCGCAATATGGGGAGACTCTTCAACATCAACGATAAACATCGAACTCGTACCCAGTCCGAGCTGCTTCTTCATGCCTATTGGGAGAACTGAACCTCGGTAGGTAGTGAACATGCCACCATATTATGCAGAGTGAAAGTAAACAATTCATACATATATGCATGATTCCAAGCACTGAAATAATAAATCAACCCATGAAAGCACAGTAAACAATAAATACATATGAAATTCAACTGGAGTGTGTGGTATGAATGGTTTACCCATGATTACCTAAAAATCTTGATGACCTTATCTGAGCTCCTCCTATTCTTTTGGTCTAGAATGAATCAACCAATACTGAAGCGAGAGAAACAGCTGCTCTGTTATTCAGTTGTTATTTAGTTCTAGGGAAGAACCTGCAGTGTCCTCCCCTTCAGTTTAGATGTCAACCCAGCCTCAGCCTCCATGTTATCATCCCACTCAAGGGAATCCTAAAATGAAATGTACTTCAACTTCAACAGACCTACTGAAATTCAAATTATCAGTAACAATAAATTAGTAAAGACGAAAAGATTCAAATTCTTTGTATGATGCATGAGGATTTGATTTAATTTTTTGAAAGGATTGGAACGTGTTTATGTAATGCACTAAGATCTAATTCATATCATAATAAATTACTTTGAAGAATGAAAAGATTGAAAGGATTCAAATTATTTGTTTAAAAGACTGAAAGGATTCAAATTAGTTGTATGATGCATGAGGACTTGATTTAAAACACATTCTCTTAACAGCGTATTTTTACAATCCCATTGGCAACCCCGATATGTTTGCAGTGGACATTTTCAAGAAATCTCTGACCAAGACGTTGGTGCCCTTTTATTCCATGGAAGAGAGACTTAAAAAGGCCCAAATGGAGGTATGGAAATTTATTGTATTTGTGAATGGATTCTTCTGGCTGAGGTGATGACAAATAGCTATTCTAAAGGCTTCACCTAAGATGTTGCATGGATTAATGTGCTTGAATACAAATGTAATGAACCTCAAATGGATACATTTCGTGATCCATGACAATACAGAAAATGTAAACGAGGAAGCCATCTTAATGATCTACTCATGGTTTTAGCATCCATGTGAATTGTATGTTTTCTAAATCATTTCATAACTTAACATGAAAACAAGTTAGTGCTAAGTTATGCATGGTGAAAATAAATTAATCATACATATATGCATGATTCCAAGCACTAAAATAATAAATCATACATATATGGATGATTGGAAGCACTAGAATAATAAATCATAAATATATGCATGATTCCAAGCACTGAAATAATAAATCATCCCAGGAAAGCACATGAAACAACAAATACATATGAAAATCAATTGTAGTGAGTGTTATGAATGGTTACATAGGATGAAAATATTATGGTAGACAATATTTCAATCATTTAACATCAAAATCAATGGTGCAAGATGGCACGAATGACATGGGAGGGGATGGAATAAAAATGTATTTTTGTAAAGAAATATGTGAAAAGAATGGTTGTCTAAAGCTGATTTTATATTGAATATATAATACAACTTGTTATTTGGTTCATTCGTACCAGAATTTTGATCATAATTCAGTTCAAAAATGTCTCTGTAAAATGACTAATATGTAAACAACATGTGCATGCTTTTTGGAACCTCTTTCATATGATATAATGAGTGAAAAATTATGCAAAAAATTAGCTAATTAGCATTGACATAAAACATCAAACCTTCTATTAACATAAAATGATGTAAGAAAGCAATTGATAACTTGAAAAAATCTTGTTAGAGAAAAGATGGGCTTGCTCTTCTCCTTACCACTCCTTGAAAAATTCTACTTTCACCAAACATGTTAGCCCTTTGTACTCAAACATACTTAAGAGAAATATGAATGAGAGGGAAAATGACAACATTTTTCAACTAGTGCATACCTCTCATTATTTTTATTCTCCCTCCCTTCATTGTCTTGTAAATCTGTACTCTCTTTGGATAATTTGATAATCTGAGAATACAATTGTCTTGGCAATTAGTTAAATCATTAGATTAATTTACTTAAAATGTGTTTTTTTATTCAGAAGATGAATTTGAAGGAGTTATATATATGTATATATATAATTAGTGGGGTCCCCCTCATATCTCATAAATAAAAAATCACCAATGTGACTCCATTAAGATAACATGTATAACCATAACATCACAAAATGCAAGCATAAATATAATAAAATATCAAGCCATTCATCACATATAATCAAGCAAAAACACCTTTTGCCTCGCAAAAGTTATATCATTAGAATGAATTTATTATGTCCAAAATAAAGTGTCTCAAAATAAAAGTATGCTAAAAATGTATGCTAAAAAGGTATGTTGTAGATAAACATAAATCTAAAACTATAGCATCATGTTAATTTTGGACATCTACTATGGCTAGTTTCTTTCTTCTTTCCTTTACTCTTCTCTTCTTTCCCTCCTGGTACCTCCAAGTGCATGTCTTCAAAGCAGACCTCCCTCCTCCAACATGTCCATGATGCACTCATATGAGTATATTAAGAGGCGACCTCTGAAGAGGAGTGCGTAGGTGTTGTAGGTTGATGAAATTTGCTTACTACTATGCGAGTTGATGAATGAAAAAGTTGGTTATGGCACTAAGACATGACTTGTGAGAAAAATAAAGGCGTACACTAAGTAATGATGAGTGGAGGCATTGAGTGATGTGAAGGAGAAGGCCAATACACATTTCCATATGGTAGTCTAATGGTATTAGGATCCCATGTATCAAACTGAAGGGGTTGTCGTTGGAGTGGTGATTGTAGAATTTTTACTAAGTTGGGATGAGGCCATGGTATATTTTATGAGCTCCACGGATTAGATGGATGAGGTGGAGGTCCCCCAGATAGAGATGGCCAATCTAAGTGAGTTGGTTAAACTCTTCAAAATCTACATCAAAGTGAATTTAGAATCTAATCCTCTTGTTTTTGTTCTCTCTACAACACATATTTCCCCTTATTCCATGGCCTCTCATATTGTCACAAGAGCCTCAATATTTTTCACTTTTCATTTTATATTTAGAATTATGTATGCTATTGTTATTCATGAAATGAGTGTATGTATTCGACTCTTATGAATGTAGGCAATGTATATGCAGTTAACTTAATTTGACATATCTTCCTTTAGTGAGTTAACCAATGCATTATTAATTCATTCACCTTTCAGAATGTAGTAAAAAAAGATAAATTACAACACATAAGAAACACACATAGAAAACCAAGTTTTTAGGTGGAAACCCAATGTGGGAGAAAACCATTGTTGTTGATGTCTCTGTCTTATTTATTATTATATAAGAAAATATTCATTACATTTTGTATTGGTGCAGACTCTTACCAGTAAGCAAGCATCCACCTCCATGAGGCTACAACCTCCACTCATTCTCCAGCACACACTAGAAGGGAGCTACAACCCCATAATCTTGTTTGACTCCTACTAGAAGGGAGCTCCTACTCCCACTATGAAGGCTGAAACCCTCAACACCTTGTGGACCTCATTTCAAAAAAGTTCACACTTGATCCACCTGTCAACCAATCATCAAAGCCTGTAGTCCACCTTTCATCAAATTTTCATACTTGACTCGCAATACGCCCAAACCAATTTCCAAACTTGAATATTGAAACACAAATTTGAACTATTGAATCTCTAAAGTATCAAGCCACTAAATCTAGAACCCAACTAGAACAAATGAACTTCAGAATATATACACAACTAATATTAATAGAACCTTCATATATATGTGCTTCCTCTACATAAAAATAGGTATAGATATCATATTACTGAACACTTAATCATTTAGCTCATTGTAACATTGATCCACTTACTAAATCAAGCACTGAACCAATCATAGACCACTAAATCAATCAAAGGTTGCTACACTATGAAATCATTACCAACCAATATTCGAACCCAACAAGCACTCTCAAACATATATCATATACATCATTGACATACAACAACAAATAAAATAGACACCATAAACTGTCATCATCAAGCAGTACCACAAACCCTGACAAGATCTAACTCATAATATATACATGAAAATTATTTAGCATAAAAACATACATGCATGTTTATACTATGATACACCCGCATACATATCTCAGCATACTAAAAAACACATCACAGAATATATGTGCAACTACTCTGATATAGCTATGTGTATGTATGCTACTATTTAGAAACAAAATTAGATACATATTTGAAAATTTCCACTACAAACATAATTCCCATTCTACAAACCTTATTGTCACATATCCAAATTACAACATCATTATAGCCACATATCTACTATTAATAGCTACATGTATAATCAAATCAAGCAAGTGTATTAATTAAGGTTTGTTATAATTTCATATCTATCATATTTGAGTCTTCTCCATGCTCCCTGGTTCACACCTATTTCAGATCAAATCACATATGATAACTCATTCACTTGCACACCTAACACCTTGACCTAGATTTCCTTAAATAGCTTTTTCCTTAGCCAATACCTTAGGTAAATCCTTTGGTAATGTTGTTAGTATTTTTCATGGGATCAAATGAAAGTTGTCACTCCAATTACTATGGGTCAATACCATGGTAATGACCCCTTATATCCATATTTCCATGGTTTAGATTATGTACCCGACTTTTACTCACAAAACCCATGTATGTACATGACCCTTCTTCATAGGAACCACATATACTTTCTCAAACTTCACTTTTGTCATCCATCTATAACAGAATTTCCATTTCTTTGTCCATGTCCTCTATAGCATCTATACCAATCTGCATAAGTTCCATAATCATCATATTATCACAATGTTGACATATTTATTAAGTAGGTTTTATCAAGGACAACACATTAGCCATAATGAAAAAATATCCCCCCTTTGGACTTGATGACAACCACTTTGGTGTTTGGACACCACCCGCAAACACCACAAAAATTCTCTCCAAACATCAAGTCTTCTCTCCCCATTTGACATCAAGGGAAAATGGAAAAATCAGGCTAAATGAAGTACTTCCCTTGCAAATTGTTGAAGGTCTCATCTGTTGAACATGAATCATGAAATATTTATATTGACCATGCTCCCCCTAAGCATATGTTAAACTTGATGAATATATTCAAAAGAGTACAAGACTCTATGACTCAACAAAATATGACTTTTCCTATCACCAATGAATCGCGATTACATTAGACACCCAACATATTGGGTTTACATATTGGAACCAAATGTTACATCAATGTCCGAACATAATGGGATTACATACATGACATGACTTGATGCCAATAGCCCATTCATGAATGAATTTTATAATGACTAAAAACATGGGTATTTTCATGACCTTTACATCAAGATGCATATATGATACTTAGACCCAAAAACTGGGACCTCAACAGTGAAGTAGCAAGACAATGATAGTCATCGATCATGCACAATATAGGAATGTGCAACATAGTCATATGATAACATCAATGTAGATAACAACATGAACATCCTTATATGTAAGACAAGATAGTGTAAGCATCATTCTTTCCTCATCAAGTGTATTAAGAAGTATCGACAATCAATGATGTAACTGCAGTACGGGGATCAAGTATCATTCTGACATAATGACAACAAAATAATTATTTTTAGTAATAACAACCATAGAGTGAAAATGATATGTACTCATCATAAACCCATCGCACAACAATCAATACTCAAGAAATCATAATGCCAACAATGAACTATTAGAACCATGGAAGATGCTCCCCCTAAACCTGTGCCAACTTTCAACCATCAAATTTTATCACATCCATCTCATCAATCAACATATGCACCAAAGAACTATTTCATCAACATCAAGATATAACTTTAGCAGTACATGCGTAGTATTAACAGTCTCCAACAAGTGAATATCAGAACATGAAAGCTAATAATAATTGATGGAAGCATATGAGAAGCTCCCCCTAAATTTGTGCCACTTCTTTTTCATTAATGAGAGGCATACATGACTATCTAGATCACAAATCACATATACATGCAACTGTCTTTCGGAAGATCCACATACATAAAGTAAATTGTTGGTGATTATAGCTACAATTCCCCTTGAAAACGCCATGCCTATTAGAACACTTATCAGAGTGAAGAGGCGGGAATCATGCCCATTTTTGTTTGACATATTCAAAGGAATCATGTGGAAGAGGATTGGTAAACAAATTTGTAACTTGTTCCTTTCAAGGAACATATTCCAACTTGACTTTTTGTTCAAGAACTTTCTCTCTAAGAAAATAGTCTTTGATTGGGATTTGCTAAGTTTTGGAGTGCGTGTCTGTATTTTTATAGATACTTATGGCAATATGTTGTCACAGAGAATAGGTATAGGTTGAGGGCGAGTGAATCTAATGTATTGCAATGGTTGGATCATCCGTATAAGTTTAGTACAACAAGAGGAAGCAATAACATATTCTACTTCAACAGTTGATAAAGAGATAGAACTTTGTTTCTTACTAAACCAAGAAACTAAACGAGGACCCAAATAGAATTCTCCTCCACTAGTAATTTTTTGGTCATCAATATTACCTACCCAGTCTTCATCTATGTAAACATGAAGTGAAAAGTCTTGATTTTTGGGATACCATAGACCAAAATCTTCATTGCCTTGTAGATACTTGGATATTCTCTTGACTACTTAGAGATGAATTTCCTTAAGATTTGCTTGAAATCATCCAACTATGCCAACTGCATGCATAATGTTTGGTCTTGCACATCTAATATAGATCAAGTTTCCAATCATAGATCCCTATTTAGATTGATTAACTGTAGGAAAATCATCTTTCCCGCTTAGATTACACCTCGTTTCCATTGGTGTACATACATGTTTGCAATATTCCATCCCATATTTCTTCATAATTGGCTCAAGATACTTCGTTTGAGAGAGAAAGATACCATTTTTAGTTTGATGAATTTGAAGACCAAGAAATAACTTTAGCTCACTAAGTACAAACATTTCAAATTCATGTTGCATGGCTGAAGAAAATCCTTGACTCATAGATTCAAAATTGCTTCCGAATGTGATGGCCTCTGTATAAACTACTACTCTTAAAAGCTTTTGTTTTCCAAATTTAGTATACAAGTTGCTATTTGTAGATCCTTTCTTAAACCCTTGTTCTTGAAGATACCTTTCAAGATGATAATACCATGCACGAGGAGCTTGTTTTGATCCATACAATGTCTTCTTAAGTTTGCAAACAATAATTTTATCATTTCCAAGTATGAATCCTTCACGTTGTTTAATATAAACTTCTTCTTCTAGATCCCCATTTAAAAATCGAAATTTAGCATCCCTTTGATATACCTTAAATTTATGAAAGCTGGAAGATGCAAGGAATATTCTTATGGCTTCAAGTCTAGCTACATGTGCAGAAGTCTCTTCAAAGTCTATATCTTTATGTTGACAATATATTTTTCATACCATTTTTGTTGTGTTTCGAATTACTTCTCAATTTTCATTTAATTTGTTTTTAAACACCCACTTTGTTCCAATTACATTTTTTTATGAGGCCTTAATATAAGTTCCCATGTCTGGTTCTTTTCTATTTGATTAAGTTCTTCATGCATCACCTTAACCCAACATTCACCCTTGCTTACTTAATTCACATTCTAAGGTTCAATTGTGGATAGCAAGGCTAAGTGACTAGATGATCCAACAAAAGTTCTTCTAATTTATATTCCTACTTCCTTATCACCTAGAATTTGAGATTTAAGATGATTATTCTGAACATAACTTGAGGGAGTCTTTTCTGTCGTACTTGTATTTTCATATCCTTCTTCTAATGCTTCTATTCCTTCTTCTCCTACAACTTCTTGGATTTTAGTAGGGAGAGGTTCCTCATCTTCTTATGCTTCGTTTTTGGTACCTATGTATGCTTCATCAATCATAACATCTATACTTTGAACAGTATTTTGAAGCCTTTTATTATAACATTTATGTCCTTTGCTTCTGCAAGAGTATCCAAGTAGTATTCCTTCATCAACTCTAGATTCAAATTTTCCAAGCTTATCATTATTTTTCTTTATGAAACATTTGCTTCCAAAGATTCTAAATTGTTTGTAAGTTGCAAGTTTACCATACTAGAGTTCATATGGAGTTTTATGATTTTTTACTCGAGCATGAGCCTTGTTAAGTATATGCATGGTTGTCTGTATTCCTTCTCCCTAGAAGGTGTGAAGTGTTCCTAACTCATCAAGCATGGAATGTGCCATTTGTTCAACTATTTTGTTCATTCTTTCTGCCACTCCATTTTGTTGAGGAGTTTTAGTTATGGAAAATTGTCTTTTGATGCAATGTTTTTCACAAAAATTGAAAAATTCATATGATATAAACTCTCCTCCTCTATCATATCTAAGACATTTTATTTTTAGATCCAATTCATTTTCTACCAAATCCTTGAATATTTCAAAATTTTCAAATGCCTCATCTTTATACTTTAGCAAACCAACCCAACACATGCTTGTAAATTCATCAATCAATAAAATGAAGTATTTTTCACCACGAGGAGACTTCTTTCTCATAGATCCAAATAAGTTAGTGTGAAAAGTTCCAAGGGTTTTAATTATTAGTAGCTTCTTTAGCTTTAAATTGAACTCTCAATTGCTTACCAAATTGACATTATTTGCAAATGTTATTTTCAAGTGGAGAAATGTTGGGCAAGTCATGAACTACTCCCATCCTACTTGATTTGTATAATTGGGAAAAGCTGAGGTGGTCTAACCTTCTGTGCCCAAGCCATGTTTCTTCATATTTGCTCAAGAAACAATGCTATTTATCCCCCTAGGATATATACATTGCTTGGAGTTATGGTTCCCTTGATTATGATCTTACCTATATTCAAATTTGCTACCATGCAATTCTTTGATCTGAAAATAACTATGTGCCCTTGATCACACATTTCACTAACACTTAACAAGTTATGTCTTAGCCCATCAACAAATAATACATTCTTGTTAAAATTGGCAATCAGGGCAAAACTTCATGTGGGTCATCTTATCCATGGCTGATAATATTTTTATTAGATTCCTGTCGTCGAGAGGTGTAGGATTGATATAAAGATCATCTGATTCCGATAAGTATTCATGGAGATATGAATTTATTTTGATTATGGAATTATTATCAAGTCGGCCTACAACTCATGTAGGCTCAGAAGCCCAACAGCCGCATCTATTCACCCACCAACGTTGCGTATAAATATAAGAGGAATTTTCCTCATTTGGACTCACTCATCTCATCACATCTCTCTCTCTCTACTGCGCAGATATGAGTCTCTTCTATACTGCACTGAAATGGCTCTCTCTCTCTCCCTAGTTTGAAGCCGGAAACTGCTAAAATTGAAGCTGCAACTGCAGAAGTAAATATTGACTTGCGAGGCCTAGAATATCTCCTCTTTGGAACTGCACTATAGATTTATTTGAACCTCCTCTGAAAGCCACAACTTCTGGTGGTGGAATGAAGTCAATCCGATGAATGGTTTGCAAGATATCGACTACCCTAGTTTGAAGCCGGAAATTGCTGAAACTGAAGCTGCAACTACAGAAGTAAGGATTGACTTGCGAGGCCTAGAATATCTCCTCTTTAGAAATATGTTGTAGGTTCATCGGAACCTCCTCTGAAAGCCGCAACTTCTGGTGGTGGAATGAAGTCAATCCGATGAACGGTTTGCAAGATATCGACTGCCCTAGTTTGAAGCCGGAAACTGCTGAAACTGAAGCTGCAACTGTAGAAGTAAAGATTGACCTACGTGGCCTAGAAGATCTCCTCATCTGAACTACAATGTAGGTTCATCTGAACCTCCTCTGGAAGCCGAAACTTTTGGTGGTGGAATGAAGTCAATCTGACGGTCGGTTTGTGAGATATCGGCTGCCCTAGTTTGATAATGAAGCTGCTAATGTTGATGTTGTTGATCTAGGGTTTGCTACTGCTGATATGAATCAGATTCATTGTACTATTTCTCTCTGCAAAATTATTGAAGATAAAAGAAGATTTGATCAAAGGGTTTCCCCACACATTGTGGGGTTTGTCCCTGGCTAGCCGCCCCACATCTTGTGTGTATTGTCTTGGCTTGTTTTCTATCGATCGTTTAATGTTCTATCTGCACTTTACTTTATGTACATGTGATTGCTAATCGGTGGAATATAATAGGAAAAAGAAGTAAACTGTTATAATCATAGAACATACCATAACTTAACATGGTATCAGAGCTCAGGTGAAGACAAAGCCCGAGCAAGAGCACGAGAAATCATCAAAGAGAATATTGGTAAGGCTATCCTAAAAGAACTATGGGGTCCTCAACACTCTTTCCTATTGAAGACAAGCTCTGTGAGAAGCTGATTATCACAAATGGAAGATGTCTATCAATCTAACCCTTGAAGATCAAGGAGAGCTGGGGATCGAGGAAGAGGACAACCATTCAAGAAGGCTAGAAAGTCTGAATGTACCTGACCTCAAAAAGAACCTAGTGTCCATCTCGACAATGGAAGACAAAGGCTACAATGTAACCTTCAGCAATGGCAAGGTATGTATATGGAAAAATAATGTTAAAGATGCCTTTACTCTTGGGTTTAGTGTTGATTCATTATATCAGGTCAATGGAAGTCTGCTAGGTGTCATATCTTATGACACATCTCTTCAGTCCGAACTTTGGCATTAGAGGTTTACCCCCATTCATTATAAAGCTATACTCGGTGTAAGACAAATGGTGATAGGGATGCCCGAATTCTGAGTAGAGGAAGAAGGTGTATGTCTGGGATGTGTCGAAGCCAGATATACGACCATCCACTTGATCATAGCCCTTGTGGCTTCAAAAAGATGGAACTTGCATCAGATGGATGTCAAGACCGCGTTCTTACACGGTTCGATCAAAGAAGAGGTCTATGTGGAGCAACCCGAAGGATTTGAGATTTATGATCAAAAATCTCATGTATGCAGGTTGAAGAAGGCTCTTTATGGGCTGAAGCAAGCACCCCGAGCATGGTATGAGAGGATCGACAACTACTTGATGAAGTTGGGATTCACTACGAGTGAAGTCGATCCTAACCTTTACTTTAAGGTTGAAGATGATAAACATATCATACTGGTGTTATATGTGGATGACCTCTTTCTAACAGATGCACACCCTCTCATTCATAAATGTAAGAGGGAGTTGGCTTCTGAATTTGAAATAGAGGACCTAGGACTGATGCACTATTTCCTAGGACTTGAAGTGTGGCAAAAGCCAAGGGAAATTTTCTTGTCTCAAGGAAAATATGTGGTGAAGATTCTGAAAATATTGGATATGGTGGACTACAAGCCTATGACTACCTCGAGGATCTTAACTTTTAGAAGTTATATGGTAGTGATGTCAAACCAGATTTGGTAAATGCCTCTGAGTTTCATAAACTCATTCGCATTGATGTTCTTAGTGAACCTCCATCCGAACATATGTTTTGTAGTTAGCATTGTGAGCTCATATTTGGTTGAGCCTCACTGGATTGATTCCAAGAATCTTCTGAGATATCTTCATGGTACAATGTGTTAAGATACACTGTCGGAGATGTAAGACTGCTTGGATATACTGATGGTGATTGGGTAGGCAGTGTGGCAGACCGTAAGAGCACTTCCGAGTGTTGTTTCACCTTGGGATTTGCTTCGATATCCTAGATGAGCAGGAAGCAGAAGTCTGTGGCTTTGAGCACCGCCGAAGCAGAATATATTGCTACTAGCATGACCTTGTGTGAGGCAGTCTGGTTGTGAAAGCTCTTCGGTGAGCTATTTGAATTTACATTGGATACCACTGTGATTCTCTGTAACAACCAAAGGTGGGATTTGATTATTGAGGAATCCCATATTCGTCAATTGCTCCAGCATATAGACATCATCTGGGATATGGTAAGTCGATGAGCAAGGAGGCTCCATCACATTAAGATGATGTACAAGTTGATACACCTTTTCAAAGCCCCGAGGAAAGATCTAATCTATGATTTTCCCAAACGACTTGGAGTCGGCAAGAAACCCTTGTACAAGGGTCCTGCATGTTGCATACATTGAGCTCTGGGAGCTCCGAGAGCTTGCGGTTCCTACTAGAGAAACATATGACCACAGGGTGACTCATCCTCCCCTGGTTGGTGCGCACTGGAACAAGATGATTTTCTCTCTTGTGGAACAAGATGATTCACTCTCTTGTGGAACAGGATGATTCGCTCTCCATTGTAGCAAGATTGATGTGTTCTTCTGTGAGGCCTGGATTGATGTGTTCTCCATGGAAACCTGGATTGATGTGTTCTCCATGACGATTGTAGTAGGAGTTGTATCATACTATGATGCTGACTTCGAGTCGATTGAGACTGGTATGGGACTAGTGGTACATACTCCAAGACTAACTTCGTGTCAGTGCAGTACTGGTCTGGGACCAGTGAGAGTGGTACATATTATGACACTGACTTCAGGTCGGTTGAGACTGGTCTAGGACCAGTGGTACACTCTCTGAAACTGCGATACTGGTCTGGGACTAGTGGTAGGAGTGGTACTTACTATGAAGCTAACTTCGGGTCAGCTGAGACTGGTATGGGACCAGCGGTACGCACTCTGATTGATGCAGAATTGATGTGTTCTCTTGTGAGGACAGGATTGATTAGTTCTCCTGTCGAGGCATCCTACCCATGCAGTCTGGGACTCATGGGAAGTACCTCTCATCTGATCAATGAGTAGGGAAATGAAGTTAGGGACCATAGTAGTACCGATGGACACGTCGTTGTATCTATCGTACTCCCTACGCTAGGATGACCTCCATTGATCTGGGATCAATGATACTGGTCTGGGACCCGTGGTAGGAGTTGTACCATACTATGATGTTGACTTCGGGTCGGTTGAGACTGGTCTAGGACCAGTGGTACATACTCTGAGACTGAATTCGTGTCAGTGCAGTACTGGTCTCGGACCAGTGAGAGTGGTACATACTATGACGCTGACTTCGGGTCGGTTGAGACTGGTCTGGGACCAGTGGTACACTCTCTGAGACTGCGATACTAGTTTGGGACCAGTGGTAGGAGTGGTACTTACTATGAAGCTAACTTCGGGTCGGCTGGGACTGACCTAGGACCAGTGGTATGCACTCTAAGACTGACTTTAAGTCAGTGGAGGATGATACTGGTTTAGCACCAGTGGAGTTGTTCTCACTATGACGCTGACTTCGAGTTGGTTGAGACTGGTCTGGGACCAATGGTACATACTCTGAGACTGACTTTGAGTCAGTATGATACATCCTCGATCATTTCTTCTTCTTCATAATTCAAACAAAAGCAGAGCAGAACAGAACAATGCAAGAGCAGAGCAAAATAGAGTAAAACAGTACAGATCAGTACAGGGCAGAACAAGTCAAAGCAGATCAGGCAGAATTGAGCAGAGCAGGGCAAGGGTCAGGCTATACAGGGCAGTGCATTTGATGGATGAATAGTAATGACCGATAGACAGATTGCAGATGAAGTTCTCCGTGGTTGAGAGGGAGTGTTAAAATTGGAAACCAGGGAAAAAATTCATGTGGGTCATCTTATTCATGGCTGATAATATTTTTATTAGATTCCTCTCGTCGAGAGGTGTAGGATTGATATAAATATCATCTGATTCTAACAAGTATTCATGGAGATATGAATTTATTTTTATTATGGAATTATTATCAAGCAGACCTACAACTCATGTAGGCTCAGAAGCCCAACAGTCGCATCTATTGACCCACCATCATTGTGTATAAATATAAGAGGAATTTTCCTCATTTGGACTCACTCATCTCATCACATCTCTCTCTCTCTACTGCACATATATGAGTCTCTTCTCTACTGCACTGAAATGGGTCTCTCTCTCTCACACATGTGAAGCCGGAAGCTGCTGAATTTGAAGCTGCAACTGCAGAAGTAAATATTGAATTGCGTGGCCTATAAGATCTCCTCTTTGGAACTGTGATGTAGGTTCATCTGAACCTCCTCTGAAAGCTGCAACTTCTGGTGGTGGAATGAAGTCAATCCGATGAACGGTTTGCAAGATATCGACTGCCCTAGTTTGAAGCCGGAAACTGCTGAACTGAAGCTGCAACTGCAGAAGTAAAGATTGACTTGCGAGGCCTAGAAGATCTCCTCTTTGGAACTACGTTGTAGGTTCATCTGAACCTCCTCTGAAAGCCACAACTTCTGGTGGTGGAATGAAGTCAATCCGATGAACGGTTTGCAAGATATCAACTGCCCTAGTTTGAAGCCGTAAACTGTTGAAACTGAAGCTGCAACTACAAAAGTAAAGATTGACCTGCATGGCCTAGAATATCTCCTCATCTGAACTACGTTGTAGGTTCATCTGAACCTCCTCTGGAAGCCGAAACTTTTGGTGGTGGAATGAAGTTAATCCGACGGTCGGTTTGTGAGATATCGTCTGCCCTAGTTTGATAATGAAGCCGCTAATGCTGATGCTGCTGATCTAGTGTTTGCTACTGCTGATATGAATCAGATTCATTGTACTATTTCTCTCTGCTAAATTATTGAATATAAAAGAAGATTTGATCAAAGGGTTTCCCCACACATTGTGGGGTTTCTCCCTGGCTAGCCGCCACATCTTATGTCTCTTGTCTTGGCTTGTTTTCTGTCGATCGTTTAATGTTCTATCTGCACTTTACTTTATGTACATGTGATTGCTAATTGGTGGAATATAATAAGAAAAAGAAGTAAACTATTATAAGCATAGAACATACCATAACTTAACAATTCTCAGCCTTGACCTTTTCTTTTAGAAACAAAAATCCTTTTCCTTTAATGGTATCAACTGAGTTATTACCAACAAGGTCAAATCATGTAGCTAGGTTACACTTTTTGGTGAAATGAGGGCGTGTTTTTCTGAAAAATGGATGCTCAATCAAGAAATTTTAAGTGCTTGATAGAGAAATTTTTAAGTGTTGAATTGAGCTTTTGAGGCACTTAAAAATAGCTTGATCAAGCATTTAAACAAACTCTTGATCGAGTCATTTTCTAACCCGAGTTAATGGCTCAATCGAAACATTAGGTCGATCGAAAGATATAACTTGATCGAGCGTTATTTCTACTTCAAAAACCCTTTCCGTGACACGTACAAGTCATTTTGCTTAGACCGCGAGAGGAAAAGGAATTTGATAAAATATTTCTAAGCTCCACTCGGATGGACTCGGAACTCAATCTATCTACCCATAAACTCTGTGAACGACCCAAAGGCTCAAGTCGAGGTAGGTTTCCTATCATTTTTGTCTCTTTTATTTAAATTTTTTCTACAAAATAAAATTAATTAATTTGAAAAAAAACTAGCATATAAAAACTGGAAAAAATAAAAGACCTGAAAGTCACCATGAAAACCACCAAAAAAGCACTTTAAAACAACTTAGAAAACCGCCAAGAAAAAACTATAGATTAGGCTTTAATAATTTTTTTGTATACATTATCTACAATATTAACATGTTTACTATAAATATTTTCTATGATAAATTTTATTTTTAATTATTTTATGTTTTAAAGTTTTTATTTCAAGATTTTAGTGAAGTGAATTTTCAAAAGACAATTGTTTTTTTCATTAAAAATGAATTTTAAATTTCAAACATATATGCCCAACAAAATTTCAAAACCAAAAACAATTAAACTATAGAAATCCAATAAACAAATAAATTAGGAATTTTAAATTGACATAATGAATATGGTTGCTCATGGTAAACCTCTATTAAATCAAATAAGAAATTCTATTTCATTTTTATTTTAAATTTAAATAAATTGTTTTT
>APFE031596831.1:5783-30145 GCA_000404065.3 Pinus taeda | reverse complement strand
TTATGATTGATGGGCATGCAATAGTCCAGGTATCTATCCAAAAATGTTTGTTTCATATCATTCTAAGTCCTAATAGATTGGGTGACTAATCCCATGAACCATTTCAAAGCAGCTCCCTTCAATGTTGAAGGAAACAGTTTGAGTTTTTGAGAGTCTTCCATGTAGTCATAGGTTCGGCACAAGACTTCAAACTCAAATATAAATGTTTCAGGATCCTCACTTCGCAACCCATAAAAGTTTGGGAGGACAGATGGTGAAATGTTTTTCATTGTTGTATGAGTTTCCTCATCAACTATAGGGAACCCAAATGAGTTATCTCCTTCCCTATTTCCTCCATTGTTACCTCTACCTCCACCATTGTTGCCTCCAACATTTCCTCTTCTTCTACCTCTACCCCCTCCTCCAAATCCATCTACTACTTCCTCCATCATGATAGTTTCCTCAGAGTCTTCTGGTTCTTCTATCAAGGGTGGATGAGAGAGAGTTTCTCCATTTTCCTCTTCTTCAGGTGATTCTACTTCTTTGATTACAATATGTTCCCCTGTAGAAGTGAAGAAAGGTTCTTCTCCTAGATCAGATTTAGTAGATGTGTGGGAGAATCCTCTATATCAGCTGCTGCTCCTTGAATTCTAGGAATCCTAAGGCTGGGAGTAGATTGGGGTGAATCTTTTCTATGCCTTGAAGTAGATGGAGTTGTGAAAATCGAACTCTTGGCCCTAGCTATAAACCTTCCCCTAGAATCTCTTGCTCTATGCATGTCATTTTTTATTTTTTATTTTTTCCTTTCAAGTCAGGCTAATAATTCTCTTTCTGATCTTCCAGATCACACTAGGTGCAAGAAGAGAGCATAATCAAGAAATTATTGAACCAATAACTCTCTTTTCTGATCCTCCAGATCACACTAGGTGCAAGAGGAGAGCATACTTCAAGAAGTTATCAATTTTTCCCTTCTTTTTTTTGTGTAAGAGATTGGCTACCTAGTTACACTTCCCCGACAATAGCGCCAAAATGTTTAGTCAATTTAGTATGTCCTAAATTGCTACATTAATTATCAATCCGGGAGTCTAAACTAATGAAGTGTGATGCACTATATGTGCAAGACAACCTCTTTCTTACTTTTTATTGTTTTCAATTTTTATTTTGTTTTGGCGGTTTTATCTCTTCATTTATCTCCTAATGTGAATAGAAATCCTATCCCTGAGTTTTAAGAATACTCTAGAAGGCAAGTATGGATATAGATTTTAAGGAAATTATGTCCTCTATAATGATTTCCAGAACTTAACACTTCAGAAGGTCTTAAAACATACTAGTAACGAAAGTAGTTCTTGAACAAGAATGGAAATGTGTTGCTATTAAAATCAAACAAATGATGAACTACTAATCATGAAATCACTAACTTTGCTACTCATTTAAATACAGAAAAATAGATTAAGCTATTGCACTCAAACAAATCAATAACTACAAACTAATACAAGTAAAATCAATTCACTTCATTTATAGTCTGATAGCTCCCCAAGTAGTCTTTTCGGGGTTAAGCTATGGCTTTAGGAGATAACATCAATAACATGAGGAATTGATATCTAATTGCAGAAAAATAACACTAAAATCAAATCACATCATTCATAGTTTGATAGCTCGCCAAGTAGTCTTTTCGGGGTTAAGCTATGGCTTTAGGAGATAACGTCAATGATATGAGGAATTTGATATCTAACTGCAAAAAAATAAAACTAAAATCAAATCACATCATTCATAGTCCGATAGCTCGCCAAGTAGTCTTTTCAGGGTTAAACTATGGCTTTAGGAGATAACGTCAATGATATGAGGAATTTGATATCTAAACTAACTAACAAAGCAAGTTAATAAGCCTGAAATCAAAGCATAATTGGAATTAAAAAAACTAAGAAAAGCAAAGTCAGAAGAGAGGCTAATCTCATGTCACTAGTTATTGCAAAAATTGTATGAAAATGCCTGGGCCTAATCTATCTTGAAACACACACACTGATTAGTGTTAGCAACAATATACAATGCTTGAAAAATCATGTATAGGAACAAAATGTTAGCATCATAACTAGTGAAATATATACAGGTGAATAAACTATGAAATATGTGCAATGGAAATAAGGAGACAACACATAAAAACTTTACAAAAATAAGGAAACGAAACCTCAGCCAGCAGGGGCCCTCTGCACAGCCTTGGTCAACACGCTATCAGCCTAGAATTACGCTCACACAGTCATATAAAACAGAGTCTGATTATATTGTAAAACAGAGGAAGAATCCTCTCGTTACTGCAACAGGACCAGTTCATGGCACAGTACAAAGACTAACAGCAAAACAACAACAAAAACTCACTAGTTCTATGCATTTGGAAACGCGTTATTTATAAGAAAAAATTCATAACTACTTTCCTATGAAACATCTTCAACTGAGGACACGTAAAAGGATAACATCTGTAAGCTTAGCATAATGGTTTCCAAGATCATTCAATCTATCAAAAGTGGTTGTTGGATTCGCATCGTGGGGGCAGTCTACAATTGTCAAAATGAACCCATGGCTCTAGGAATGGTTCCTGATCCTTCACATGTTTGAAAATAGAGTCCTGCTTGCCATAGAACTCTTCGTTGACCATTGTTTAAGCAAGGGCTTCCTCTGTGAATTTGGTTGAACCAATAGGACCTGATCCATGTCCAGGTCATTCATAACTTGCCCACGTGCCTCATTTTGCTTGATGACACCTGCAACCTAGAGATCAACAAAAACAGCTGCGGAAAGTGGCTGCATTCCGCATCTAATGAGCAAAATCTATGTCAAACAACAAACACAAAAAAATAGTTAGAAAACCACTTAAATGCTCTTTTGGAAATCAATATGTAATGATGTTTGATAGCTTATGAAGTACTTGTGAGGGGGAAAGTCTAGGAAAGTGTGGAGGAGAGATGTAATTTCAGGGCTCAACACCTCCCAGCATGAAAGCCCGCTTCACCTCATGAAAAGCTAGATCACCCAACACTATGATGTTTCACAGAGAAACCAATAGCACTTCCTTACAAAATACCAAATTCCAGCCTTTGGATCTCTAGGATGAGGGATCCATATATAGATATTTGCAAGTGGGTGAGTCAGCTTCTAGGATTTTGATTAGTGTCATTTCTCTAATAGTTCTTGTGTCATTTCTCTAATGTCAATGCTAGGATAATTATATGGTTGTTATTGTTGCAACAATTTGATTTAACTATTATTGACAAACCGGGGAAAGAGAATGTGGTTCCATATTTCTTTTCAAAAATAACCTTGCCTACAGAAAAGGAAGAGATGGTGGATGATCAACTCCTAGATGAACACATCTTTTCCATCTCAGTGATTTCTCCTTGCTTTGTTAATATAGCCAACTAATTGATTGTTGGGAACTCCCCTCCTCATTTATCTACTAAGCAGAAAAGCGAGATTGTCAGGAAAAGTGCCTCATTCACTTGTATTGGGGGAAATATTTTTAGATTGGGGCCAGATTAGATCCTGAGGAGATATGTGAGGGAAGAGGATGTCTTTGACATCCTCTCAGCATGCCATGGTGGACCTTGTGGAGGCCACTTTGCTGCTAAGAGGAAAACCTTAAAAGTTCTACAAGTGGGTTACTATATGCCCACTTTACATCAAGATGCAAGGAGTACTAGGTTTGATCAATGCCAAAGGATGGGTAAGCCCACACCTAAGGATGAAATTCCCTTACAAACTCAAGTGGCTATGGAGCCATTTGATAAGTGGGGCATGGATTTCATTGGACCTATTGATCCCCCATCAGGACATAAAAATTATATCATTGTGTTCAATAATTACCTAACTAAATAGGCTAAAAAGGAAGTTAAGGCATTAAATAAGAAAAATGTGGCTGAGTTTATGAGTGAGAAAATATTATACAAGTTTTGTTTTCCAAGAGAATTGGTCACTAACCAAGGAGCACCATTCACATAAAATTTGATCGAAGATCTCATGAGGTAGCACCACATCAAGCAGAAGACATCCACTGCCTAGCCCCCTCAGGAAAATGGGCAAGTGGAGGTCACAAAAAGAGAATTGGAGAACATTCTAACCAAGGTTTTTAGAAGAATCAAAAAATATTGGACATACAAACTTGTAGAAGCCACTTGGATCCACAACACAACTTGGATTTACTCCATTCGAACTAGTCTATGGGAAGAAGGCCCTGTTGTCCATTGAATTTGGATACAACACCTTAGGGATGGAATCTTAGTTTAAATTGGACCTCACTACAACACAACAAGAGAGGCTGCTCCAAATCAATGGTTTAGATGAATTTATGTTGTAATCTCTCTTGCACAATGAGGTAATTCAACTACAAAGGAATATTTGGCATGACAAACACTTTAAAGAGAAAACTTTTCAAGAAGGAGATTGGGCTTTGATGTATGATTCCAGATTCAAGGATTTAAGGGAAAGTTAATGACAAGATGGTTGGGTCCCTAACTAGTAGAGAGATGTCATGAGAATCAATCTATCCATATCAGAGAATTTAATGAAGAAGGGATTCCCTTACTTTTCAATGGTTATAGTTTGACGTATAAAATACCTTTGTCCAAGGAAGAGTTTATTAGTTCAATAAGAAGAGAATTGAATGTGATTGGGAGGCTCACAACCCTCAATCCACACCTCTTCTAAAAAAAATAGAGAAAAGAAAAATAATGGGCCTAGATGAAAACCTCTATGAGGAATCTAAGGCCAAATCTAGGGTTGAAAATCTCTCTGAGGAAACCCAAGAGAAAAAAAAAAAAACAAACAAACAAACAAAAGAAAATAAAACATCCCTACGTGAAAACCTCATCTGAAGCGCCTAGGGCAGGCATGCAGGTTGAAAACCTCTGCAGAGGCAGTTTGCATGTCTCAAAAAAATAAAAGAGAAAAAAATAAAAATAAATAAGACAAGGAAGGAGTCCTTACACGAATATAGCTAACATTTTTATTTTGCAGCACTCGAGATAATCAAAAGAACAGTGGCTACAAGACATGTTCTATAGATTCATTTCTACATTATTTCCAGCTATCCATTTCATTTTCACCCTCTTCATTCACCTCCCTACCTCTCTCCAAAATATAGCCAACAATTAGACCATGATTTGACTCCTTTTTGAAGTGCTACATGATTGTCATGAAATGCCATAGGAACAACGTGAATTGCTACAGGAGTAACCTGAATTGCTACAAGAGCAAGCTAAATTTCTAAAAGACGCTTATCCAATTGGATAAATGGGTAAAAATGTCATGTTTTTCTTAGGAAAGGTTGGGAGAGGTCCACCATAATCTCTCGATCACTCATCCACTCCCTCAGACTAAAATTCATCCTCCAAATTCCACTTTTCCATACATAAATAAAGAAACCCAAAAAAAATTGTCTTGAACTTTTTCACCGCATACACCACCCTTTGATGATCATTATCTTGTCCCCATATATCCTATGATTTTTCCAAGTTCTTGAGTCAAATATGAGGTCTTAAGGAGGGATGAAGTGACTGTTATAGGAAGGAGATCCCTCTTGTAGCATCCTGCATAATCATAACATAATTCTGAACCAAATTTCTTTACAGCCCTAGGGTAGAGGATCCAACAACCCTGAGGCATCATGAATATATTATTGAATCTAAGAAGGTAGACACTATCCCTAGAGAGCAGAAGACAAGTTAGCCATCCATCAAAGGAACAACAGAACGAGCACTAAGAATAGGTTTGTATAACAACAAAAAGGAAAGGGAATTTCCTAGTGAAAAAAGATAGCAAGTTATGAAGACCAGTGCAGAAGAAAACAAAGGAAACAAACACTTTAAAATTCATCATGATATGAATCTCAGTAGCAACATGCAAACATCTCCAACACTTCAATATGACGTAGGCTCAGGCATGACACCCCTCACCTCTTCCCTATGCATATAATGAAAAATGTGTTTAATGGTCATGAATGGAATTTTTTATGGCTTGGAGGTGGCTAGTAAACTTCACCACCTTCAATCAGTTAAATACAATTTATTAAACCACCATGCAACATGGAAATGTCAATTTAAGTTGGGTGATGATTAAAAGGAGTGGAATTATGATTATTAAGAGTGGGGACAACGGTTCAAACAAGGAAACTCAGGCATATGCCAAGTCACCCGTAGCGCTCTAAGCCTTTACCACAAAAGGAATAAAACATACAAGGCTTGACTCTGTTCACATAATCGCTCATTTATAGAAAATTGTTGGAGAAGGGTGAGCGAGATGTTCCTAGGTTTCCACGAAGCTGCCACAAACTGTGTTTGCAGGTGCTGCATGAGGGTCTAGATTTCTATAGAATGGTTTGAACTACTATAGGAGCATAGATATGAAGCTATAGTGGAAAATTAAAAGGGAACCAGAGACAAAGCCACCAGAGATTGTCCTCAAACCCTCATGTACACAAGAAAATCATTTTGGAATGAGTAAGTGGCCTCCTCCCTCTCTAAATTACCATACAGTTGCATGAAGAATTATATTTGAATTGGGTATCTTGTAGAAATAAATTATGGAATAATTTCCTCTTAAACTTATTTGATGAGAAGGAAAGATAGGGATAGAGAAAATTTTGTTTTTAAAAAAATTATCATCCTTCTCCTCCTTTGATAAAAAGGAAAATTTGACACTATCTCTACACCCGAGACTTGTCTGAGGCCAAAATTGAAATTCACCCAAAATAACCTCGAGAAGGAGTAGTAAGAGAAATGGGGGGAGGTTTCAACAGGAGAGAACCCATAGACATAAAATGAATCCATCAACATCCCTCTATTGTAGACATTTTCCTGAGACATCAGTGGATGGGGTTCTTTGAGAAATTGAAAGGGTATGATGATGAGATCACTCAAGAGTTTTCCATGGCACTAAATTCTCAGGGAGGAAATAGTGCCACTACTGTTGTTAGAGGAATTTCCATCTCTTTAAATGCTGAACTCATAAGAAGATTGACTACCCTACGCTTAGTAGTTCGATGGAGCAAGGAGGATAAAGAAGTAAGTGTTACAGCCAGGAAGAACTTCTAGGTTCATAGAGAAAATTTTGTAGAAGATAAAAATCGATTGAGAAGAGAGAGCCAACCTTACCCCTAGGCTGAAGTGGCATATCACATCCTCAAATAGATATCTTTTGAGGGGAGGTTGAGAATTGTGTATGCCTATCATTTTAGGCTACTTTATGATCTAAGGTTTAAAACATAATTACTCACTCCACAATGACTTAGTGTTCCACATTTCCTCTTGCAGTCTATCATTGAAATGAGCCAGAAAGTGAGAGAAGGTAAACACCAATGCATTTCCCACGATGGCCTCATTAAACTGATTGTTATGGATGATCCGAGCCACTTATTTTGTTATGGACTGAATTTTTAGACATGGACAGAGAAATTTTCATTGAAACACAAGCCATTACCTCCACATAGCAAGAACGAAGAAAAAACTCTAGTGTTAGGGGTAGGGAAGGAAAGGAGGAATATGAGGAGGAAGAATAAAGAGAGGAAGAGGAAAAAAGAAAAAAGGGAGAGAAACTTGAAGAGACCACCAAACCTCAAGAGTCAGAAAGACAAGGAAAACATATAATCCTCTCATTAGAAAACATAGAGAAAGAAGTAGATGCCACATTGGCCACACTTGGTACACCTGTCAGGCCCAAAAGAAAGAAACCAAGGCAAGGCCCCTTATATTTTAAAACACAAAAGAGCACTAGGATAAGGCAAGGGAAGCCTCAAACTCCTTCAATGATCCCTATCACCATTGATGAATCAACAAGCAAAAATGAAGAAGTGAGACATAGTGAGGGAAATATGGAGGAAGTTACCTCTATTAAAGCCAAGACTAAGCAACCTATGCTACCCATGGGTAGGTCCACCATTAGAGAAGTCACATTTAAAAGGCTCAAGACACAAGCTACCTTTTTATAAGAAGAAACATAAGAGCTATTGGAGAAACAAGGGTTTTTACAAGAGAAATAGGGGATGCTATAGGAGGAACAAGGGTGGATACAGGAGGAATAGGGTTTAATATAAGAGAAACAAGAGGTTCTATAGGAAGAAGAAACCACTCCAAAAGAAGAGGAAAATTCCCTTTCAAGAGCTCCAAGAGCCTGATCCACAACCTTTTATGGCATCCTACCACAAATATATCGAGGGAGGTAATATTATACCTGAGAAATTTTCTATTCCACTCTTCTTTGAGTTAGAGAAGGAAAGAGAAAGAACACATTGATGGATGAAAATTTCAAAATCCAAAAAGGTAGAAGATGTGGGCCTCATGGAGGAGAAATTCAATGAAACAATTAAGGAATTGAATGAATTGAGACTAATGGAGTTATTTATGAGAGAAGCTGCAAGAAAAAGATACACAACTTGCCACTATGTCAAGTTTATTTGTGGAAGCCATAAAATGTAGGAATCCATCCAAATCCTATGCCATTTCCCTCAAGGAGTAGTGGATGCAATTCTAGATGAAGCTACTAGCACAATATGGGTCCTTACGTCTCCAAGATTACAAACTTTTCATTGAATTTTGTAAAATGGAAACTATAGAGGATAGAGCCAAACTGGTTGAGTTTTACATGCACAATATGATCCACACAGGCATGAATTTATAGGACCCCAACTCAAGATTGGAAAATATTCAGCTGATGGAATTTGCCTCATGGTTGAACAATGAGGAAACAAGGGATGAAGAAGTGAAAAGGGTGATGGAAAAGGAAGCAAAGGATCCCTTATACATCAAAGCAGAATTGGTGAGCCCTAAGGTTGTCATCAAAAAACACAATTTCATCTCCTATGATCCTAAGTTGGCACCTAGGTACATGGAAGCCCAAGAATAATCCATCTTACATTTTGCAGACACCTTTAAGATGTTGGGGACAAAAATTTTTCAGGCTTGCAAAAGAAGATGGCATGCCCTTCCTCACAGTTTGTGAATAAAAGAATATCACTCTCCAAAAAAACTAAGGAATTCCTTAGAGAGAACCCCACTATACAAAAGGATCATTCAAATGTTGAAGATTAAGTGGATAGGACCCAAACTTAGTCCTCCCTTACTATTGGGCCTACAAGAGAGAAGAAACTAGGTAGAAGAACAAAAGAAATGGATAGGCATAGAGGAAAATGCAAGTTTCTATCCACAAGAAGGCACATCATCTAAGGTGCCTTGCAATGTTAGAGAGGCCATTAGGGCCATGAATGAGCTTCATATCAGTGATTTATTTGCTCATAGGGTGAGAAACACATTTAGTAGGGGGGTAATGATGAGGCCCCTCAATAAGTACATTTTTAGGTTCATTGTGCTATCCTCCAACCCTTAAAACTCTCATTTTCTCACATTAATTCACATTTTTATCCATAATATGATTAGTAAGAAGACTAAAGGGTGTTTTTCATATTTCATAGCCTAATGTGATTAATATCTAGGAAAAAGAAACATTTTTAAAGATATTTACTATGTGGGGGCTTGATAGAGACAACCAGAGAGAATATAGGAGGGTTGTCCACCTCATTAGCTCTCCAACTCAGCCTAAGATCACATAATCCTCACCAACACCTCAAATTCACTAGTAGCCACAGGAATCCAAGTACATGTGAATACCAAAGGAAACCAGATCCACAACTCTTGAGATTTTGGAGGGAAACACTCCTCTTTTCAAGGGATCTTCTCTCAACTACTTCTTTTATAAATAAACCAACCAAAAGTATCATTAGGATTTGATTTTTTGTTGCATATAGGAGTAGACTAATTAGATACTAGTGATTTAAATTGTTATCATCTTTCTTATGACGTATGTGAATTATTTTCTATTAATGGGAATTTCACTATTGGTCTACATCTGAACTAGTTTTGGAGGGTTGAAACC
This sequence comes from Pinus taeda, assembly GCA_000404065.3. NCBI lineage: Eukaryota > Viridiplantae > Streptophyta > Pinopsida > Pinales > Pinaceae > Pinus > Pinus taeda. The sequence continues at coordinate 20,254 of APFE031596831.1, read as the reverse complement.
CTTGGGTTTTGGCCCAACCCAGAGGTTTTAATCCCTCTCTTGTATTTCTTCCTTATTCTTGATCAAGTTATTGCAATTATTTTCTTGTTTCAGTACTAGGTGTTATATTACAAAATTTGTAGTTGTAGGTTTGCCTATCACCTCTCTTGTGGGAAGAGTGATTGGAAGATCCGCAATAACAACCAAAAAATATTTGTTTATCATTTATTGGAAATTACTAAGGGGTGGGAACACCTTTCTACATCCACCTAGGCCACTCCATCTCCCTTCTACACACCTGACTTTGCTTCCAAACTTTTCCACTAAGATCACTCTACTAAGGTAAATGGAGGACAGTGTGGGCACAAACTTTGGTGCAAGATAGACCTCCAAGGGGTAGTAGGCTTGGTAAAGGTGCTACAACACCCTTAAATCACCTTATTATACCTTCAATCACCTTATTCCACCTTCAATACACCATTTCAGTTATTAAAAAGCTCTCAGACCCTACTCCTGTAGCAAAACAGTGCCTCCTGTAGCATTGTTTTCATTCAACCAGATTCACTCCAGATTTTGACCTTGGCATATTGAAGTTGAATATTGATCCCCAACATTTTATTTCGTGATTATGGAAGCCCCTAAGACCACTCTAACTCCATTTTATTCTCATTGCAAACATAAGACAACAAATCAAATTAGAATTAGCATTTTTTTCATAATTGTGTTGAAGGTTGAATTTCTCATTTTAGATCAAGTACAAATAAATAGATGATTCATGTAAGTAGGTTGTTACATTTATTAGGTATACAATTAGAATAACATGGTTTACTTCTACAACTAGACTAATCTTTTTCTTTCATTCAATTCTGATTCAGTAGTTACTTGAATGTAGGGCACTTTCACTTGTATATTAGAATCATGTTCGTATTCTTACAATTGTGATTTTTTTTTATCCTTATAGTTAGTTGAAGGAGTGGTATCTAAACACGTTGATTTGATCTCATGACTGAAGGTGACATGAGTAGAACCTAACCTGATGTGCATATAGCACTGTCACCTCTAAGTTTGTACGAACCTCGGGTTGATAAATTAAGTTGAGAAGCCCTTGGGAGTTGCAACATCCTTGGTGCAATACCATGGCTAATCAAAACCATCCATGAGTCACTCCACAATTGGATTTAAATTCACTTGAAAAATGTTTATTAATGGCAATTGTTTCAACTTGAATACTAGTTTTATTTCATGAATTCCTTTAGATACAATATCAATTTTAAGTAACCTCCCATTTACAACTTCCATAAAAATTTTATCCATTCCATCCATTTTTTGTTCCAAATATTTCACCTTCTTATCAATTTCTTCCTCATTTCCATCCATATCCATTTTAAATGATTCTTGCATTTGTGATGAATCAACCTTCATAGTATTACTTGTGTATTTAACTTAGCTCTTCAACTTGCATACACGATATTTAACAGCTTCCATTTCTTCATGAGTCATGGATGAGGTTTCTAGAGTTTTAAGTGGAAGGGTAAATTTTGAATAACCCTTAGAAACCATATGAGAAAATGATAATACTCTTATATTTCCTCTTTATCTCAAATTTTCAATAACTAAAACTATATTTTCCATTCAATAGTTATGACAATTATAAATTATGTACCTTTTAAAACCCTAATTTGTAGATTATCTATATGGTTGACCTTTGTCTTGACATATCTATGAAATTTGAGCATTTTTAATTCTAAATTTTGCATGTAGTACTTTAATATGTATTCTTTGTTATTACATATATATCGACCAAAATTTAATGTGTCAAATGAAGGTCATGATAAATTTCCCAAAACTTTCTAGTTTTTTGCTACCTCTTCTAAAACATGTACTATTAAAGTGTGCTGACTTTACAAATTTTCAACTCTAATTCTAAAATTTTTACATGAGGTAATTCACTATGTATCCTCATTTCTTTGAAAATTTTATAGTTTGAGGTGTTCCAAGGAAAATTTTATAACAAAAATTCCAACATCACTAATTTGAAATTGTTTTCAAGACCATCCACAAACCCTAACTTCCACATGGTATATATCCAAATGTATAGTGAGGAAGAATATGAGATTTTTACCTAAATAATACCATATAATTCTTACTCAAATATGATTTCTCCTTCATCGTCAAGTTATGGCAACACTATTTGAATTGGAAGCTTGCCACCAATAACCTTTTTTAAGCATGAAACATAGAAAATTGGGTGTACTCGGGAAGATGTAGGTAGCTCCAATTTGTATCCCATAGTACCAATCTTTTGCAACATCTTGTAAGGATCGTAGTACTTGGGTGATAATTTATTATCCTTCTTATCTTTCTTGAGAGAAATTTGTGTGTATGGTTGTAGCCGTAAAAATACCCAGTCACCTACATCAAAACTTCTATTATTGTGATGCTAATCTGCCTATTGTTTCATTTGATTTTGTGCTAGAGTGAGGTTATCCTTTAATAGTTGGAGAACTTGTTGTTCATGCTCGATGTGATCTTCCACTGCTTAAACCTTATAATTTTCTCTTAAAGATGATGTGGTGGATGGTGGATGATATCCCTAAAGTGCAATAAATGGGGTCATTTTTACTGTAGTATGGAAGGAAGTGTTATACCACCATTCGGCTAGAGGTAACCACTTGACCCATTGTGTTTATTTATTGGATACAAAGCAACAAAGATATCATTCCAAGTATTTGTTCATTATCTATGTTTTCCCATAATATTGAGGATGATAAGATGAGATATGAGCTAATTGAGTACTAAGACAAGAAAATAATTCCATCCAAAATTCTCGAGTGAAAATGGGATCTCTGTCACTTATTATAATCTTTGGGCTTCCTTGAAGCTTTTGAATTGTTTCCATAAATGCAGTGGAAATTGTACTGGATTTAAAAGGATTAGATAATGCACAAAAGTGTGCATACTTGTTAAGTTTAGGAACTACCACCATGATGACACTCTTTCCTTCAGACTTGGGTAAAACTATGATAAAATCCATTGAGACCTCCTCCCAATGTCGACTTGGAATTTCTAAAGGTTATAACAGAATGGGGTTCTTTATTGTCTCAACTTTATTTTGTTGGCAAACCAAACATTCCGCCACAAACTTCTGAATATCAAATTTAAGGCCATCCCAAAAAATTACTTCTTGAACCTATGGTGAGTTTTTAAAAATCTTAAGTGCGCTCCTAAGGGAAAGGTGTGCAATTCCAAAAGAATCTTTTGTTTGAGTTGGGAATTCTTACAAATATATAAGTGATCTTTGTACCATAATGAAAATTTGTTATAGCTAAATGTATCAGATGTACTAGGATATTTTTGCAACTTTTGAATGAGTGACCACACCTCTCATCATTCTTCCTTTCATCCCTTGCTTTGGTTGTATAGTCAGGTTAGATAATATAAATGGCACAAAGAAATGCTTCCACATCCTCAACCTTTCTTGAGTGCATCTGCAACAACATTTTGCTTCCCTTTTTTGTAGATGATTTCAAAGTCATAACCCAACATCTTTGTCACCCATTTTGGTTGCTCTTTTGGAGATAATATTTGTTCCAAAAGTATTTAAGACTATCATGATTTGTTTTTATCTTGAAGTGTCTTCCCATTAGGTAAGGTCGTCATTTCTTTAGTGCATGTAGTATTGCCAACATTTCCTTCTCATAAATAGATTTGTGTAAATACTTTCATTTGATTGGATGACTTTAAAAAGTAATGGGTATTCCTTATTGCATTAAAATAATACCAATTCCATTGCACGAGGCATCACATTCCACAATAAAAGCTTTTGTTAAGTTTGGCATAGCTAAGACTGGTTCTTGACACATTGCCTCTTTAAGATGTTAAAAGGCCTTTGTTTCTTCTGCAGTCCAAGAAAATGCATATTTATTCAATAATGATGTTAGAGGTGTCTCTATTCTCCCATAATTCTTAACAAACTTGAGATAATAGCCTATCAACCTGAGAAATCCTCAAAGATTCTTTATGGTTAAGGGGATTTTCCATTCCTTAATGGCATTAATTTTTTTACGATCTACCTTAACATCCTCATGAGATACAATATGACCCAAATATTCCACAACTTGTACTAGAAAGTAAAATTTGAAGGTTTCTTCATATAATCATTTCTCCTCCAATAGTTTGAGTACCTTGTCAACATGATCCTTCGAAGAATTACTATAGATTAGTATATCATCAAAAAACACTAACACAAATTTTCTAAGGAAGGGTTTGAAATGGAATTCATTAAACCTTGAAATGTGTAAGGTGCATTAGTAAGGCCAAAAGGCACGACCAAAAATTCATAATGACCCTCATGTGCTCTTAATTTTGTTTTCAAAATGTCTTCCATGTTCATTCTAATTTGATGATATCATGAATGAAGATCCAACTTGGTGAAGTAAATTTCTCCACGTAATTCATCCAACAATTCATCAATGAAAGGAATGGGAAATATATATTTAATAGTGAGCTTTTTGAGCTCCCTATAATCTAGAAACATACGCCATAATCCATCCTTCTTATGCACCAATACTACTGGTGAAAATAAATAACTTTTAATAGCTTGAATTATACCAGCCTCTAGAATTTATGTAATCATACATTCAATTTCACTCTTTTGGATATCTATACGGCCTGATGTTTGGAGGAAAAATTCCTATAATCAAATGAATAGCATGATCATGATCTCGAATATGTGGGAGGCCTTTGGGAGTGTCAAATATCTTGGAATGATTGTCCAAGACTTTTTAAAGATATGGAGAAATAGATGATTTCGATGTTTGAACCTCTAGTGAGAATAATTGTGCAATTACACCACATTGTTATTTCTTAAGAATATTTTTCATGCCATTAGAGATGATTATCTTTCCTGGTTTCCCTGTGATACCCCTTAGTTCAACTTCCTTTCTTTCTCAAAAAAAATTCAAGAAAAGTTCTTGAAAATTGAAAGTTATCGTCCTCAAATATTGTAACCATTAGACTCCTCGTACAACATCAGCACCACCCATTGGAATGTAAAGAATTAAAATATTCAATACACATTCCCCCGTGGTTAGCTTGGTATTATGGCACTTTACAGAGAAATTTATAGCTCCTCCATTTGTAACCATCACTTGACACTTTGGTGTTGGATATAGGAAGCAATTCAACTCCTTGGCTATCTTACAAAGAATAAATTTATGGGTACTACCCGAATCAATCAACATTATTACCTTTTTCTTCTTGATATATCCTTCTATATTGAGAATTTGAGGAGTGGTAATTCCTGCCAATGCATTACAAGATATTTTCAGATTCATTTATTCTTTCTGGGAGGTTGGTTCCTAGTGTATATCCTCCTCTTTTGATGTTTCTTGTTCCTATTCTTCCTCCTCTTCACATTCTATGTAGAATAAATTCATCTCAACACACTTATGAAATTTAGTCTCTTTTCTATCACAACTGTAACAAATACCTTTTGATCTATTTTCCTCCAATTGTTGTGGTGTCAACCTTGTAGGTTGTCAAATATTAGGAGCAGCAACACTTCCATCTTTATAGTTGTGAGTGGTAGATTTCCTGGTTGTCATAATTTTTCTTTCAACTTTTCTTGCCACCTTGAATGCCTTCTCTAATGAATCAAGTTCCCAAAGGTGAACCTCATTTTGAATGTTATCTTTTAAAGTACCTATTAAGACATCAATCATATTCTCCTCTAGAATATCGGTTACCCTAATATTCAAAATTTGGAAGTCTTCAATGTGCTCCACCTTTGAACCCTTTTGTATGAGATTTATCAATTGGCTAAAGAAGGTTTTGCTCTTTCTATATTCATAATGTGCTATCGTTTCCTCCATAAAAAATTACCAGGTGACAAGTGGTTTATGAGAAAAAATCCATCTATACCATACATATTGATTGGGTTCTAAATATAAAGATGAAATGCATACCTTTTGTGAGTGTTGCTCATCCCATAGATCAAAATATTGCTCCATCTGTGGTATCCATGTTACCAGACCCTTGCCATCAAAATTCCTCATATCCATCTTTGGAATGTGGTTTTTCTTAAACCCCACATTGGAGTCTCTAAAATCATAGTTCATATTTGTTTTGTCCTCATATGATTTTCATGGAATACCTTGTCACCACCAGGAAGCCTTTGTTGCAACAACTTTGTCAAACCTTCCTTCAAACCTTCCATGTCTGCTTTCAAACCATGTATATTAGCTTCCATGCCATCCTTCAAACCTTCCATTTTTGCTTTTAAACCATCCATATCATCTTTAGTTTCTCTTTGTGAGAACAAATTTGTTGCACTTGGTCCCTTAATTTGGATATATCATGTCACAATTCTTCCTCTTCATGCATCATAATATTTCTAGGGGATTAATGGGTGTAGAATTCTTTTGTTTTGGAGGCATTTTAGAACCAAATAATTATATATATATATGCTTCAATATGCCCTTTGAATCACTTCAAAATGATTTTTCAAACAAAAATTATGACAAAATTTAAAAATACACCACCTTTTTCTTTCTTTTCTGGAGCTCGATATTGTAATTGTTGTATCCCTATAATTTTGGATTTCCAAGGTCTAAAATTATGTCTTGTGGTATCCCTATGAATTATGTTTCCAATTCCACAAGTAAAACCAATATTAGATTCTTCAATATATATTTATGCTAAATCTCCCATGATGGTCTGATTATTGACTAGTTTGGTAGAGCAAAGTTGTATGGGATTCCAGGTGTCAATGTTTCAACATTCGGCGCTGAAATTTATATAGAAGAAACTAAAATCTATATGATTTCAGCTAATTTTTACATAATTCAAATAGGATTCCTGAAACTAAATTTATGATGATTCTCCCTAGGTCACTGGTTTGAGATTGAATTTTGGAGCATGAAAAACCCCTAACTTCTTTAGACCATATCTCAGAAAATATAGTGAACCAAGATCTGAAATTTTGGCACGAAGTTCACAACAATTTCAGCTTCACGTAGTTGCAGTTTCAACTTTTCAAGATTTGTAGAAAAAACGTTATAGCTAAAATTCCACAATGACTTGTTTGAATCAGTAAAACCTTAGAATCCAAAGCTTAGATACCAAATGTTATGCAACCAACTCACAAATAGATAGATTAATGACTTAAAAATTATCCTCTTTAAGGGGGAAGCCTCCTTTACATTACATAAATGAAAAATTCTTGGATGATACAAATAAAAATCCTCCTTTGTATATATAAGAGTCTAAGGGGTCACAATATAATCAAATCCTCCATAACAATAATAATGTAAGGGAACAACAGTAACAATAGTGGGCTTCTATGGGTCACAACAATAACAATATGGGGGGTACATTAGTATTATAGGGACCTAACAAAACCATTAGAAAATTCTAACTGCCACAGGGTATAACTCTAAAAGTATAGAAAACCAAAATATCAAATTTTTTACCAACTTAATCCCATAAAGTTCCTCAACATAATCAAAATTTCATGGTATTTAGCTTCCCAAATTTCTTTTAGTGAAAATGAAAAGATCACTTTTTTGGAATTCATTTCAAAACCATTCACAAAATTTAACTTTCATAGGCTACCTATTCGAAAGTGTAGCAAACTATCAGTTGAATTTTGACCTTCAAATAGAGAAGGACCTTCAAGTCCTCTCACTCCCAACATGGATAAAGTTACGATTTTTCCATCTCATAATTGGCTTGAGTAAAACTAACCATTATAATAGAAAACAAGAATATCCGTAGGCCCAAATCAACTTATGCATCAAACTTCACAATCATATGTTTCATTCTTTATGCACACCATGCATCTAGACGTGCCTTCGTATACATAATTGATTCACAAGCGAAAAATAGCAACTAGTGTTTAAGCACAATACACGTTTCCCCTCATCATTAGAATGTACACATCTAATTAGCATAGCCACATTCATGATGTATTAAACAAAATTATCATTTCATCGGCAAGAAATAGATTACACTTATTTTTTTCACTTAATCTAGCTAAAACCTCAAGAATAGAAAACCACTCTCCACCCAGCCTTAGGCACACCAACATTGTAGTCCTTTTTGTATCTAGATACCCCTAATCTAGATAAAATTATTTAAAAGAAAGTTTTTCTTAGGGTTACTTAAGGTTTCACCTCAGGTAGAATACATGAAGGCCAATCTCCTTCACTTATGTAATTCATGATTTTCACTTCAATTGTTGATTCGGGGCCTATTAGCATAACAAAATATGGACACCCAAGGACTATATAGCACAAAATTATTCACTACTCTAACAATCCCTCAATGCTTTCCTTCTTTGTGCCTTACATTCCTCTGTCACATAAAATAATTAGAAATTCTTCCAAGCTTTGGGACCTTAGGTGAAGGTTTCTTCACTAATTCATAGTCCAGTTCATTTTAGAAGTGACTCAAACACCAAGTGGTTGTGACTTAGAAGCATAATTACTGTTCAAAGTCACCTCTTATTCACTCATCCATAGATCACATATATTCACCCAATTCATGGGTCAAAAGTTCTCATTGGTATGAAATCTCTTGGTTTCTCTCTCCTTTTGTCTATAATGTTCTCTACTTTTGTCTCCCCCCACAAGCATTACTCTCACCCTCAAAGCTTGAGGATCCTACCTTGAGTTAAAGGTTAACTCTTGGAAGGCTCTACATTTATATGTAGCCCATACTCTAGTAGGTATGATACCCTCTTCCCCATTTAGTCATAATTGTTGGTAGTTGGTAGTTCAACTACCATATTAAGAAAAATAAGGTATAACTAAATTAAAAAAATATAGAAGTTTTTCCACTCCCCTCATAGCTTTCCCTTTAATGAATATTCTCTCCAAGGAATTAGGATTTGTATTAGTTTCCCTTTCCTTTCAATTCCAACAATATGTTGTGTGTGTGTGTGTGTGTGTGTGTCATGGTAAATTCTAGCATAATATCCATGTTGGTTATCTAACACTAACAATCTTACTTACATTTACAATAGTAGGGGATTAAGAACGGATGTTACAATATCTTCAAATAACTTGGAATGATTTTTATAAAATTTTGGAGATCCAATGTAGCAGAGGATACAGATGTTTGAACATCTAAAGAGCACAATTTTGCAGTTAGACCATGGTTTCCTTTTTTAATTTTTCATGATGTTATTAGAGCTTATCACTTTAGAGGGCTTCTCTTGAGTACCTCTAAGCTCATTTTCATTGCCTTTTGAGGAAAAATCTCATGAAAATTAAGGGCCAAAATTCCCAATTATCATAACCACTAGATCCCTAATATAACATCATCCCCATGTGTATTGCAATTATGGGACTATCCAATAAATACTCTCCCATACTTAGCTTTATATTATGGCACTTCCTTGAATAATTTGTTGTATGTCCATTTGCAGTCATTACTTGAAATTCTAGTGCTCAATAAGCAAAGCAATTGAGAAGTTTTTCCAATTTCTAATTAATGAAGTTACATGTACTACCTAAATCAATCAACATTGTCACCTTTTTCTTTTTAATGTATCCCTCCATCTTGAGGGTTTGTGGAAAACTAATGTTGGTCAATGCATGAAAAGATATTATTGGAGTGGTCTCTTCTAGCTCTAGATCCTATGATGGTTCCATATTTATGCCCCTTACTGTATTCACCATCACGATTAAAACATAGTCCCCTTTCTCTTATTTCATCTATTTGTTGAGGTGTCAACCATGTTGGTTGACTACAGTTAGGAGAGGGAGAATAATGTTCTCTATAGTTATTAGTGACCGCTCTTCTAGTAGCCATATTTTTACTTTCAAGTTCCTTTAGAATGAAAGCATCCTCTAAGGATTTAGGTTCAACGAGATGCACCTCATGTTGGATGATTTCCGTCAAGTTTCCCATAAATAGGTCTAACAATTTATCCTTCATGTATAATAATGATAAGTAGTGTCATTTATACTTGCCTATGTACTCAACAATTCATGACTTGGATAAATATATTCCTATTATTTAAAATCAATTACTTGGTGCATTCATGATTTTTTCATGGAGTAGAGTATAAAGTATACTCTAATGAATGTATTCTTGTGATCTACATTAAGTGAAGTTACATTTTTACAAGTTCTTCTTATTACATTAGGGTTTGTTAAAGGGATCATTGTATATTTACTACTTAGATTTACTATCTCTCAAAATATCATAATACTTTAGTGCAACGTCTATTGAGTTCCCCATAGCTTGCTATACTTGTAAGCTCAAAGATTGAAATATATGTGTGAGATTTCTTCATATCTTCCATGATGTTATAGTCTAGCATAGGAGGCATTGTTGCGATGTCTCAAGGAGTGTATTTGTATGATACTTCCAGAGTGGTAGTCTTTCTTTTGACGTTGGAAGTGTTCTTTGGTGGCACAACATCTCTAGACTTGTTTTGAGCTTGGCTAACGAGTGATGTTATTTTCCTTAACAAATGTTCCTTCGACTTTTACCTCGTCAACTCTTGTTCAAGAGAATGCCCTTAACTTCTTAACTTATATCAACCATTTTGATTCCGATCCAGGGCCTCTTTCAGTGGCAGTTCTTTTGCAGTTTTCTTCTCATCATTAAACACATAGCTGAAAGTGTTTACTACATGACCAACACCCGCAATTTCTTTAGCAATAATAAATTCCCCCTTTTCTTTTGTTTACTCAATTCACTCATTTGAAAGTACTGAGTCAATAATGTGCTCAACCAGAGTGTTCATGTTGTGATTCCACTGTGGGCATGTCTTTCTTGAGTGACACTCTTGACAAAAAGAAAAATAGTGGTACATGCCCATACTTTCGAAATTCAACACGAAGTTTGATCTCTGTGTAGAATCATTCGACTGATTGTTGTTGTTGTTGTTGTTGTTGCTAGTTCTTCTTGGGAAGTTAAATTTTGGAGGCTTGATACTAATAGTGGTCTCACATGTCATTTGTTTTAATTCCTCCAATTCATTGGATGGAATCTTGATAGTTTGGGTCAAGATTTCTAGATTAGTGACTTCTTATCTTTGGCCTTGCTTGTGGAGGCCTCAGACCTTTGTTAAAAATAGCAACAAGAAATTCCAATTTAGTTGTTTCTTGAATTAAATTGTGAATTAAAATCGAATTTTATTCTCATAACAACTTATAATAGTTAATTGAATTATGTTTACTTAGTTAGCTTAGCGAATTTGAGTTGGAATTCTATCTAGAGTCATGTAAAGTGTTTCCTAAATTTTAGGGGCCTACGTTGACTTCTTTGGAGTCGTAATTAGATAAATCAGTCTAATTGAATTATAGTCAGTTAAACTAGTTCTATTTGTTAGAGGAACTGTTAGAGGTATAGTAGTGGATTATTGCACTGGTGCATCAACCAATACCACACTAGTTAACTGAAAATTCACTCACAAATAATTCATGCATGTCAGTCCAGAGGCAAACTCAGTTGAGACTAGAGTGCAGGGAAAGTGTATTATCAGTTGTATAATTTTTTGAGTTGTAAAAATGGTGCATGTATTTTCACTCAGATTTCTGATTAACGAAATATAGATAGTTGGGGTTTTGAGCAATTTCTTTCCCCAGAGAAATATTGTGTTATGAGCCATTTATTATCTTCTTCTTGTTGATTATTGTTTTCATCGATATATTGGTTTACGATGTTAAAGAGTAGAGTAGATTATTGTCTTGTGTTTTAGTAAATTACATGAGTTGTTGAATCTACAGGAAAATCTACATGGTATCAAAGCTTAAAACAATATAATAGAGGATATTTCTAGTTTGGGGTTACAGGTGAAATTCAAATTTGTAGTTCACACTTCAGGGTCATTAAATGGATTTTTATGGTTTGATACTCGAGTATGCCTTGGATGGAAGCTCAAATTACATAGCCTGGAAGGACATAATGGAAGAAGTGTTGGAGGATAATGGCCTCAAGGAATTCATTGATCAAGAGATTCCTAAGCCACCAACATCAAATGCCAAAGGTATTGATGAATGGAGGAAGTGTGTGGCAAGGGCGAGGTGAATTATCCTTGAGGGAGTTCGAGATCACATTGTCTCAAGTCTCCATGACAAGGAAACTTTGTATGCTATGTGGAAAGAATTGACACACCTATTCTATAACAAAAAATGGCCATAGGAAGTTGGCACTGAAAGACAAACTTCAAAAAATCAAGATGGAGAAGGGCGAAACCATTCCAAAATACTTGACCAAGTTCACTCACTATCGTGATGAGATTGGAAGTGTTGGAATAACAGTTGTTGAGAATGATATTGTGAGCCTAGCTCTTCTAGGAATCCCCAAGCATTGGCATAATTATCAGGACTCTGTCAATGGGAGGGAGAATCTTCCAGATTGGGAATGACTATGGCCATGTTTGGTGCAGGAAGAGATCAAAAGGAACCCAAGAGATGGTTCCTCATCAAAGACCAACGATGAGGAAAATTGTGCCTTAGAAAGTAAGGAAAGGAAAGGGAAAGGGAAGGCATCCCATTCCAAATCAGATTCTTGTTATGGAAAAAAGAAGAAAGACATGTCAAAAGTCAAGTGCTTTCATTGTCACAAGATGGGCCATTTTGCGACAAATTTTCCACTCAAGAAGTCTAAGAAGAAGTCCTCAAGAGAAGTGACGGGTAAGGCTCTTGTGTCTCACTTCGAATTGGACTTTACCCACATTTCATGCATGGTGTCATCAATGATGGGTAGTGTATGGTACCTAGACAGTGGAGATTCCTTCCACATGAATAACAACAAGAAGTTGTTACGTGACCCGAAGGAGAAGGATCTCTAGATGCATATCAAGATGGGTAACAACGGGAGGTATGGTACTACTAGATTGGGTACGGGTACCTTTCAGAGGGAGTCAGGTGCTCCTCTCACCTTGAGAGATTCTAAGTATGTTCCTGGGATGAATAAGAACTTGGTATCCATTTCCATGTTGGAGGATAGAGGCTATGATGTAGTCTTTAGCTAAGGAAAGGCATTCCTTCGACACATCAGTGAGTTGTGGCACAGGCAGTTGGGTCACTTGCATAATGGAGCTTTTAAAATCATGTAACAAATTTCTACCAGTCTTCCCAAAGGTATGCCAGAGAAATATTATACATGAAAGGGGTGCACTTTGGGAGAATACACGAAAACTTCCTTTCATGACAGAGATAGTCAAGCTTAAGCGATTCTAGAGTGAGTCCATTCATATGTTTGCAAACCATTCTCAACAATAACCATGGCCAAACATAAGTAATATGTTTTGTTTGTTGACAATTTTTCTCATAAAGGTTGGATCTTTTTCATGCAAAAGAAAGATCAAACTTTCACAAAGTTTTGTGAATTTAAAGCATTGGTTGAGAAAGAGTCTAGAGAGAAGGTTAAAACTATGAAGAGTGATAACAATGCTGAGTATAATGAGTTTAAGAAATTATGTGTGGCAAAAGGGATTAAACAGGAGTTGACGACACCCCATAACTCACAGCAAAATGGGGTGGCCAAAAGGAAGAACATAAGCATTGTAGGGGCCTCAAGGGAAATTTTGCATGTTCAAGTCTAACTCTACACTTATGGGTTAAGGCATGCAACACATTTTTTCATTTGCAGAACATAAGCCTGCATCAGATTCTTGGCATGAGTACACTAGAGGAGGCTTTCTTAGGGAAGAGACCAGATGTTGGTCACTTTAGTATTTTTGGGTCATCGATATATTTCCATGTGACCAAAGATGCATGGAATAAGCTTGAGCCAACAATAGAGTTGGGGATATTTGTGGGGTACAGTGATACACCTCATAACTATCACATGTACATGCTAACCAATAGGATGACAGTGGTTCATAGGGATGTCAGATTTGATGAGGAGAAGTCCATGCTGTTATAGCTCCAAATCTCACTATTATGGTTTGTGATGCTGCACTCATGGCCTAGGGCAACCCCTCCTTCCAAACCTGATCCAAAATCTAAAAAACAGTGTTTTATTCCCTGTACGCGACATTGCCCTGAGTTAAACGTGTGTATACGCGAGTTCATATATACCCAACCCGCGTATATGTATTAAAACACTTAAAAAATTATAAAACTCCTTATTTTCGGGCGGAGATCGCGGGTTTTACCTGCTGATCACCTATTAGTGCCCGTGGCCAATTGTTCCCAACCAATTCCTAACTAAAAAAATACTTTGGGATTGGTATAAAAAGACATCAAAGGTAAGGCTTGAGGGCAGAGAGAAGAGAGAGAAAGGTTATTATACTGAGATTTTCCCCCTCACCAGGTTTGAAGACCCTTGTGCCTTCTGCACTTCCCCCATTTGTACAAGCAACCCTTGTTTCCTTGTGATTTGATGTTCATCCACTAGTTATGGCATCATGGAGTGAGTCATGGAAGGAGATATGCTAGAGGCTTGAGGTGGGACGGATCTAGAAGGAAGCTTTTCTTGGAACCTGTGAAAGGGTACTCAGGTGATATTACTCCTTTTTTACATTC
>APFE031596827.1:0-18812 GCA_000404065.3 Pinus taeda | reverse complement strand
CAGTTCTATGCCAAACTCTCCAAGTGTGAGTTTGGGTTGACGGAGATGTTGTATCTGGGACACATCATAGGAGTGGACGGAGTGAGAGTCCACGGGGAGAAGATCAGGGCCATCAGAGAATGGCCAGAGCCGAGAAATATGATGGAACTTCGAGGATTCATTGGCATTTGTACTACCGGAAGTTCGTCAAAGATTTCTCACAGCTTGCTGCACCCCTGACAGATTTGATGAGGAAGGGGGCATTCAATTGGTCAAATACAGCGCAGCGAGCCTTTGACAGGCTCAAGGAGGTTATGAGCAGCTGCCCAGTGCTTGCGTTGCCAGATTTTACACAGCCTTTTGTTTTGGAGTGTGATGCATCAGGAGAGGGGATCGGCGCAGTGTTGATGTAGGGAGGTCACCCTATAGCCTTTGAGAGCCGGAAGCTCCTTCCGCACAAGAGGTTGTATTCTATATACGACAAGGAGATGTTGGCCATCATGCATGCATTGGCTAAGTACCGACAGTATCTGGTGGGTAATAGGTTCAGGGTGAGGACTGGTCACAACAGCCTCAAGTTCTTTTTGGAGCAGAAGCAGCTACAGGAGAGGCAGCAGAGGTGGATCAGCAAGATCCAAGCATATGACTTTGACATTGAGTATGTCAAGGGCAAGAACAACGTGGTAGCAAATGCCTTTTCACGTAGACCAGCCACGTTGTCTCTTATGAGCTTGGATACAGACTGGAGGGCTCGACTCTTAGTAGAGTACTCCAAGGACAGGTTTGCATGTGAGGTTCTGGATGGGTAGGTGGCAGATGACAGGTACAGGGTGGTCGATGAGATCATCTATTACAGGGACTGGATCTTCTTGACTGAGGGGTCTCAGCTCAAGAAGAAGATACTCTAGGCATCACATGATTCACCGTTGGCAGGACATCAGGGGTTTACCAAAACCTACAGGGCCATTAGGGAGAGGTTCTCATGGAAGGGCCTTAAGGAGGACGTACTCCGGCACATCCGAGAGTGCGATGTTTGCCAAAGGAACGAGGGAGAGATGAGCCATCCCACGGGATTATTACAGCCTCTTCCCATTCCGAAGGGGAAATGGGAGAGTATTTTGATGGACTTCATCACAGGGTTGCCCATGGTATAGGGCAAGAATTGCATCTTTGTCGTCGTTAACAGATTGACGAAGTACGCACACTTTTTTGCCATATCCGCACACTATACAACAGCACAGGTGGCCGAGTTGTTCTTTAGAGAGATCTTCTGGCTACATGGTCTTCCTAAGACCATCGTCAGTGATAGGGATAGTCGTTTCATGAGCGGGTTTTGGCAGGAGATTTTCCGGTTGGTGGGGACAGAGTTGACACCGAGTGCCAGTTATCACCCACAGACGGATGGGCAGACAGAGATAGTTAACAAGTGGCTAGAGGGCTACTTGCGTAACTATGTTAGTGGGCAGCAACGAGCATGGTTGAGGTGGCTACATCTAGGGTAGTACTGCTACAATACTTCACATCACATGTCCATTGGTATGTCACCATTCTATGCCTTATATGGGTATCATCCTTTATCTTTTGCTGATGTGATGTTTGGTGATAGCAAGGCTCTCAGAGCCAAGATATAGATCCAAGAGAGTCAGGATATTCTCCGAGTTTTCAAGGATAACATGGCTATAGCATAGAACCAGCAGAAGCTGTATGTCGACAAGGGTCGGGTGGAGAGATAGTTCGAGGTAGGGGATATGGTCTACCTACGGTTACAGCCATACCGACAGTCGTCACTAAAGCAGAAGGGGGCTGAGAAGCTCAAGCCTCGCTTTTATGGGCCGTACAGGGTGATACACAGGGTTGGACAAGTTGCATATGAGTTGGAGCTGCCCCAAGGCAGCAAGATTCATGACGTTTCCATGTATCATGCCTGACAAAGGCATTGGGGCAGCAGGTGACAGTGATAGATGAGCTACCACCCATGGATGACGAGGGGCATTTGGTATTGCAGCCAGAGGCTATCATTGATGCCAGGGAGAGGTAGCTGCGGAGCAAGACGGTTCGGGAATTCTTGGTGAGGTGGAAGAATTTGCCAGATGAGGATGCCACTTGGGAGAGTGAGAAGATCTTGCAGCGTCCATCACTTCAGTTGCTTGAGGGCAAACAACATTTTGCCAGGGGAGACTGTAATATTCCTAATTAGCTATGGCTAATTGGAATATTCGATTTTGTTCAGTTTTTGTCTTCTATAGTTATTTGTAAATAAAAAGTGAGGAAGGGGGACATAATTCACTTTAGAATAAAAAATCACTTCCAAGGGGGCCAAAGGGGGACGCAGAAATGGAGCCCACGCAGACACATGGAGAGACTGCGCAGGAGGGAAGGAACATGTGGCAAGAGGAGAACCACGCAGGAAGAGGTGAGCCTTGGGATTGAGAGAGGCGAAGGCTATAAAAGAGAGAGGAGCCCCTTCATTTTGATCATTTAGTTATGTGCATTTTGAGCTAGTCGTTTCGACTTCTGAGCACGCTAGCTGTTTAGCTAGTCTGTAGCACTGTTTAGTGCATTGAGTGTCTCCGTTCGGAGATCTCACCCTTGGCCCCGGGGGACTTCAAGTCCCTGCTTGGGTAAGTTATTTCCTTTGGCATTTCAGCAGTAGTTTATCAGCATTTTAGCAACAGTTTCAGCAGCGTTTGGAGGACTGCGCAACACTGGGAGAGGGACGCAGTTGTTTCTGGTAGCAGTGTTGAATTGGGGTTTTTGCAGGAGGATTCATGCTGGGTGATTGAGCAGGGGACCAGCCCTTGCCTATTGGAGGATTTTTAGCAGAGTTTCAGGCAGAGTTTAGAGGGGTTTCCTTCAGTGGCAGCGCAGAGCACTGAGGAACTGCACGGAACCTCAGGGGGTGATTTTTGGGGGTCGGCTATTCCAGGAGAGCTTTCTGAGTTTTTCTGGGTTTCTTGAGTACAACCCGATTCTAGAGTTTCAGCATTTTCAGAGGAGGGGAGCAGCCCCAAATCATCATTTGTTTCCTAGTAGCAGCAGCAGCACAACAGTTTTCCAACAGCATCCACGTAGAGAGGCCATTTCTTGTTATTCTGAGAGTTTTTCTTCACTTGCCTTGTGCAAGTCGAGGTGCCATATGTCTGATCACCTCTTGTACTCATTTTATTGCTCAGTATAATAAAATGGCTTAGCATTTCTCGCTGCATTTCTTGTGTATCTGCTTATATTCCCGGTTTACATTGTTATATGCTGTTCCACTGTTATTTTATCACTTATGGGTTATTATATTATTTGCACGTATTTGGTTGGAGTTTTTTTGGGGTTTGAGGAATATTCCGGGTTAGGAATATTACAATTCTACAAGCTATTCTCCCTTTAACAAGCTCTTAACAAGCATAAACTAAGAGCTAAGACTAGCAAGCTGTCAAATCTTCCAAGCTTAATCCATGTTAGAAGAGGTTGGAATAGTAGGGGATTATATAGGCATGAGAGAGGGGATATGGTTCCTCTTATGATGGGAAGAAGTCTTATCTCTTGGGTTAATTCCTTTGTAATAGGGGAAAGGAGCCCAAATAGTCTCTCTCGGTTGTATCTCGACTAACCATTTACCAGACCTCTGCCCACAAAGCTTCTAGATCTGGAAGCTTCGATTCCATTTTTAAAAACTTTTCAGAAGAGGACCGGCGCAGGTAATCAAGGGATAACAACACTGATTGACGTGGGGCTCAGTGTTATTCATAGGAAATCGGAGCGGGGAAGAAACTGAGGGATAGCGCTGACCTTTAAAATTGGGTTTAAAGTATCTTTGGAAATGATGTAAAGGGAAAATGGTTTGCAGATGGAAAGTGACTCAGAGAGATGTTCTTCATGATAGGGAAGTACACAGGGTTTACTATAGAGGTGCTCCAAGATCAAGGAATAGGGAGTACAAGGACAGTGGCAAAATGTTGTGTAACAGATGCCCCCTAAAGCATGAAGGCCAAACAAGAGTGAGGAGTGAAATGCTTTACGACTAGATGTAAGGAAACAGATATCGTCGTCAGAAAACCTGCAAGTCAAACATACATACACATATCTGAACTCATAGTCATGTCTAATAAACTAGAGAGGCATATAACCATACATGAATCCATGGTATAGGCGTAGCTATCCACCAAGAAAAGGATCATATGCATGAATCCTTGGCATGGACACAACCATCCAACTGAGGGGATAAAAAATGATACCCACAACATGGTCGCAACCATCCGTCTAAAGAATCATGTATATAATCGTGAATGACTCATCATTCCTCGCAACCTAGACTTTTGTGATCTAAGCCCAGGGTCTTGCGCTCCAACACGACCCGATCAAAGTACAAATTCTAACATGTGAATAGACGTGCTGAAGTCAAACATGCTAGAAAGTCGCTTGATTACTGGTCAACGATGTGAAATATTAACAAGCACGAGAGAAACCGCCAATAATGAAAATGGCTCTCAAGGTACTAACAACACAATTCACAGAGTGTGAATAAGGAATCGAAGTCGAAAACTCGTGAAATCGTTCGATCGAAGGCCAATGATGAGAACTTGTCATCGAGTGAGAAGAACTTGCCATTGAGGCATGCTAGCTCTAAGGTACTGAAAGGGAGTTTCTGGATCAACTTCCTAGATAATGCGTTGAAGTCGACAGGAGTGATCTGTCGAAGGAAGTTCATAATGAATGATTCATCATCGACATGAAACGGGAAACACAATGAATGAGAGTAATCCAAGATGTTGACATATGATCAGACAATGTACAGGTAGGAAGACTTCTCTTGAACATGTGGATGACACGACTTCAGAGTTTGACAACATTTCACATCATAGGATCAAAGGTCATGGTGACATAGCAGAGATCATATGAGAGGTTTAAAATGGATAACCCAAAACCCAGGGAAGCAAGTGATGGAGTGAGGATGTCCCAAAACCTGACACGAACAACAGATGAGTGTCAATGTTCAAGGGCGACATGCTGCCTCATGTGAAGAATACAACTGATGAAATACTTCCAATTTTCCCCCACCATTTTTGGTGAGTACCCCAGTTATTTTTACACAAGCTTGAAGGGGATAACATATGCTTGTAATATGATCCAGGTGGCTCCAACGACACACAGGACAGAGGGCTTATGAAAGCTCAAAAATCAAAGTGATCAGAATGATTTCGAACCAAGACCAGAGCGAAGATCTCGTCGTCATGATCGCGGTGGTGTGAACAGTTCATCAATTTGAGTTCGAATGAGGAAGATAGAGGCAGTGAAAGTTCGGTTGACTTTTGCTGACTTGGCAGGGTTAAGGAGGCAACAATTTGGACTTTTTCCGGCGAACGGAATTCGACCAACTTTGGCTAGATTCCAGGAGAAATTTTTGCCTTGTTAAAATGACTCCTTCGGCCAAATTTTGAAATTTTCGAAAATGCATTCTTACTACTAAAAGTTAAAAAAAATATAAAAGGGGGGGGGGTGGTGGGCCACCACCCCCACCACCCCACACCTTACTTCACGTCATATTATATCAATGCCCCCATTAAGCGCATGCCATAAACAAATTTTGGGCCAACGGGAATTGAACCCGCCCGGCCACGTGGCCGGCTCGCACCACGGGCGGCCCAACCAAACAACGTATCAACAAAAACCAACGACGCTCCAAAATATTAGTACGACCCAAAATTAATTAATGCGCCCGTTTAAATATGGTTAGAGGGTATAGGGCGGGCCGCCCAATGCAGACCCAACCTCGAACAATAATACACATGCGAGTTTATAAAAAACCAGAAGATATTAAAATGGGAGGGCCGGGGTTTGACCACTCGACCCCTCCTCAACAAACTACCAATTTTACCAACACACCAAACTGAATTATTGGTAAATCTGCCTGAAAATTAATATAAACATACATTTTCACAGTGCGTCCAGCAGATGGAGGAACCAGGAGCGGGCATGGAAAACGAGGCAGTCATTTTTTTATTAATTTTTATGTAGGTGGAACCATGACTGAGCGAAATTTCCAGGAGGGTGAAATTTTTGCAGTGTACAAATTGGACAAACTTTATGTCGATTTTACACCTCTCAGTGACACGAACACGATGGCGTAGTCAGTTTCTTGATCTGAGCAACTGATTTAAAGAGGAATCGGAGGAGGGAATCTTTGAGGAATCTAGGGGGAATCTAAAAGATTCCTTGAGCCCTAGATTCGTATTTTCTCAGTTGATTTTGTATGGGTGGGGTTTGACCACTCGACCCCTCCTCAACAAACTACCAATTTTACTAACACACCAAACCGAATTATTGGTAAATCCGCCTGAAAATTAATATAAACATTCATTTGCACAGTGTGCCCAACAGATGGAGGAACCAGGAGCAGGCATGGAAAACGAGGCAAAGTCATTTTTTATAATTTTTATGCAGGTGGAACCATGACTGAGCAAAATTTCTAAGAGGATGAAATTTTTGCAGTGTCCAAATTGGACAAACTTTATGTCGATTTTACACCTCTTAGCGACATGAACTCGATGGTGCAGTCAGTTTCCTGATCTGAGAAGCCGATTTGCAGAGGACTCGGAGGAGGGAATCTTTGAAGAATCTAGGGCGAATCTAAAAGATTCCTTGAGCCCCAGATTTGCATTTTCTCAGAATTAAGAAATTTGATAGTCGATTTTGCACTATTTGACGCCACAAATCTAATGGTGTGTTCAGATTTTTCATTTGCTCATTCTATTTTTCGGTCACTTTTCTAAGTGGAGTGCAGGTGCCAGCATTCATGTGCGAGCAACCATTTTCGTGCGATGGATGCCGTGAGATCGATGGCACAAACAACGTCAGCCGTTTGACATCCGCTTCTTCAGATGGCCCCTGGATGTGAGGTATACGCAGTGTGTTCATGTACTTCTTTTGCTATGCATTGTGTTGCACAGATCCCTGTTTGATGTTTGATGTGGGATCTTGTTTCTTACTCGATTTCATGATTCCTGCTTGATGTGATGCGAAATCTTTGTGTGATGTACTTGTTGTCATGATTCGTCATGTTTTGTCTAAGATCCCTTTGTCGTCATGTTGATGGGATACTCATGTTGTCACCATGTATGTTTGCATTGATATCCCTTTTATGCCATGTTGGCGGGATGATCATCACGCATGAGTTTTGTGTCATACTGATAGGAGTTTTGACTGATAGTTCTTGTAGTAGAAAATCTCTTGGAGCCACTCCTGCGTGAGGGTATTTCCCTTGTATGATAGCGACGTCATCTCTTATGTACATCATCATTATTGACAACACTTAATGTAGCGGCCACCATTTTGACACCGGGGCTCGGAGACGTAGTTCCTCCTGGATGAACTCCATTATCAACGGCTTATGTTTTCATGTGTTGATGATTGACATGTTCCTCTTCTTTACAGCATGCAGATGTATTCATTAATGTTCTTTTAAAAATGCAATTTAACACATCACGAAATTAAAGGTCTTGGAAGGGTCCTTTGTCACAGCCAGACCTGGATCAAGTGGTATCAGAGCAGTCTTTGCGTAGATGTGAATTGCAGCATGAACAATGGAACGTGCAGCGACAGAGGATGAAAAAGCAATGTACGAGACCATGCTCAAAATTTCCAACAGAGTGGAAATAATGTATGAAACTCTATAGAAAGAGACAGAGGAAAAGGAGCGATTGTAGCTTCAGTTGCAAGCCACAAAAGAGGCCATGGAAGAACTGAAGCAAAACAAACATAATCTTCAAATAGAGAACGTTGAATTGAAGATGCGTTTGCATGAAGAGAAAGGGAAAAAACAAAGTTTGCTATGACAACTGCAAGCTAAGGACGAGGCCTTGGAAAAGCTGCAGCATGACCCATGTGAGGTAAAAAGTAATTCTCTGAATTCATGTATGTGTCCCGATGATGATTTCGCTGTTTTTGAAAATCATACCACAGGAATTGGCTCCAAACTGTTGAAGAAAATGGGGTATGAAGTAAAAGGCTTGGGCATTAATGGCTAAGGCATTGTCGACCCCATCAAAGTAGAAGAATTGCCCTGTCGAACAGGACTTGTGTATGTCAGGAAAGAAGTTGGAGAATGCGCTGAGACAGCGAGCAAACCACCAACAATAGATGATGAGAAGCCCTCATCAATCCTTTCCAAATTGACAGAGGAGGTAAAAGATGTTGATTTCCTTTCAGTTTCGTCTTCACATAGTATGATTTCTGTTGGAGATGTGGAGATACCAATTACAGAGACAAACATGAGGCTCCTTACCAGGACGAGGCACAAGGAGGAAAAAGGAAAACTTGGTGTTAATAACCAAGGCATAACTCGACCATTAGAGGTTATGTAGAGACCTCAATTTGCAGGCTTGAGATACACTAAAGGAGAATGCTCGAAGGTGTCAGATTTGTCCGAGACATCATCGAAATCATCGAGGAAAGAGAATGATGGTAAAACATCCCCATCATCCCATGGCAGTTTCCATTGCAGGGAAAGAGCTGAGGCAAGCTCTCATTGCCATACTTACACCAAAGACAGCACGGAAAGGTATAACCACTCTCAACATTCGGATGTTCATTTTGATTTTGATCATGTTGTTAATGATGAATGTAAAACATGGAATCGAAAAAGATGTACCTTTTGTGGATTACATAACCATACATTTTCGAAGTGTTGGAAAAGAATGGCAGCACACAAAAGGATGAGGCGTGAAAGACCCCCTCAACAACTGGTAAAGAAACATGTTAAGCAGATCTGGAGGAAGAAAACCTATTGTATTCAGTGAGACAGAAGTGGCCATCAAAGAGCCACTTGTTGGAGGCTCCATCGAGAACAGTGCATTAAAGACAAAGTGTCAGTGCATGAACCAAATGAAACAATTGTTCGACAAGCAAAATCGAGGCGACCCATTCACCTTGATAAGTGAAAAATGGTTTCTAGATATGTTAGCGTTTCATGGTCATGCTTCTGTAAATCATTTGTTGCATTTTAAAATGTAAAAATGATGACATGTTTCCATCACTTGTTAGGCAACAATGATGTCTAGTCTTATTTTGTGTTGCATGATAAACTGTGAAAGTGATGTCGTGTTTCCATCACTTGTCAAAGCAAATAGTGTTTGGCCTTATTATTGTAAATCATGTGTTGCAGTGATGATGTGTTTTCCATCACTTGTTGAAGCAACAATGATATGTTGGCCTTGTTTTCATAGCTGGGGTATTGCGTCCATCTTGATGTAAACTTAACCACCGAGTATGTGTTATAAACTCGTGGCAAGTATGGGACGCTTGGTTGTTGATCATGAAAGTCAAGCATGTAATTTGCAAAAACAATGTACCACAGGCGGCAGAGGTTGCAGGTGTTGGTTCATCGCTTAAGGCTCCGAAGAACAAAGGTGAAGGAGATGGAAGCGAGATTTTTCAGGACGCTTGTGATGCAGACGAGGTACAGAAAAGTTGCAGATTATTTTTCATGCTTTAGGAGGACCAAAAGCTCCTTAGTGGGGAGGATTGATCCAGGTGGCTCCAGGGACACACAGGACAAAGAGGGCTTATGAAAGCTCGAAAATCAAAGTGATCAGAATAATTTCGAACCAGGACTAGAGCGAAGATCTTGTCGTCGTGATCGCGGTCGTGTGAACGGTTTGTCAATTCGAGTTCGGATGAGGAAGATAGAGGCAGTCAAAATTCGGTTGACTTTTGCTGATTAGGCAAGGGAGGCAACAACTTGGACTTTTTCCGGTGGACGGAATCTGGCCAACTTCGGCCAAATTCTGGGCGAAATTTTCGCCTCGTTAAAATGACTCTGACCAAATTTTGAAATTTTCGGAAATGCATTCTTACTACTAAAAGTTAAAAAAAAATATAAAAAGGGGGGTCGTGGACCACCACCCCCACCACTCCACACCTTACTTCACCTCATATTATATCAACACCCCCCTTAAGCACATGCCATAAACAAATTTTAAGCCGGTGGGAATCGAACCCGCCCAACCATGTGGCCGGCTTGCACCATTAGCGGCCCAACCAAACAACGTACCAAAAGAAACCAACGACGCTCCAAAATATTAATATGACCCCAAATTAATTTATGCGCTTGTTTAAATATGGTTGGAGGGTATGGGGTGGGCCGCCCAATGCGGACCCGACCCCGAACAATAATACACCTGCGGGTTTATTAAAACCCATAAGATATTAAAATGGGAGGGGCGGGGTTTGACCACCCAACCCCTCCTCAACAAACTACCAATTTTACCAACACACCAAACTGAATTATTGGTAAATCTACCTGAAAATTAATATAAACATTCATTTGCACAGTGTGCCCAGTAGATGGAGGAACCGAGAGCGGGCACGGAAAACGAGGCAGAGTCATTTTTTTATTAATTTTTATGCAGGTGGAACCATGACTGAGTGAAATTTCCAAGAGGGTGAAATTTTGCAGTGTCCAAATTGGACAAACTTTATGTCGATTTTACACCTCTCAATGACATGAACCCTATGGCGTAGTCAATTTCCTAATCTGAGCAACCGATTTGCAGAGGACCCGGAAGAGGGAATCTTTGAGGAACCTAGGGGGAATCTAAAAGATTCCTTGAGCCCCAGATTCACATTTTCTCAAAATTCAGAAATTTGAGAGTCGATTTTGCACTATTTGACACCACAAATCTAATGGTGTGTTTAAATTTTTCATTTTCTCATTCTATTTTTCGGCCACTTTTCTAAGTGTAGTGTAGGTGTCAGCATTCATGTGCAAGCAGCCATT
This sequence comes from Pinus taeda, assembly GCA_000404065.3. NCBI lineage: Eukaryota > Viridiplantae > Streptophyta > Pinopsida > Pinales > Pinaceae > Pinus > Pinus taeda. The sequence goes on along the minus strand of APFE031596827.1, from coordinate 8,068 downwards.
TTCATGTGATGGATGCCATGAGATCGATGGCACAAACAACTTTAGCCGTTTGACATCTGCTTCTTCAGATGACCCCTGGATGTGAGGTATATGCAGTGTGTTCATGTACTTATTTTGCTATGCATTGTGCTGCACAGATCCCTATTTGATGTTTGATGTGGGATCTTGTTTCTTACTCGATTTCATGATTCCTGCTTGATGTGATGCAGAATCATTTGTGTGATGTACTTGTTGTCATGATTCGTCATGTTTTGTTTGAGATCCCTTTCTCGTCATGTTGATGGGATACTCATGTTTTCGCCATGTATGTTTGCATTGAGATCCCTTTTATGCCATGTTGGCGGGATGATCATCATGCGTGAGTTTTGTGGGTAAACGACATTTCAGAACCGTTTACGAGGTCAAAACAACAAGAGCTCAGCAATCTTTTCGTGTTTTGAGAGTCAGAAAAAAGCTTAAAGCGGACTCCCCATTTTTTTTACTTTAACGAGTCAAAAAGGGAAAAATACTCGGCAATCTTTTCATGTTTTTGGACTCTGAAAAGAGTTGAAAGATGACTCCACCTGGAGGAACGAGTGGTATGAAAGGTGTAACAACCCATCTATAAATATAAAGAACGGAAGAATAATAGCAGGCATACGGTACATGCATATGATAGCTACATATGCATGTCGCATACACCGCACTAGTATTTTATACTAAATTAATTATAGGTGCTAAATACCATGACACTTCTTTGAATAGAGGTTCTACTCATTCATCAATATTGCTTAATGTATGGGTAAATCTTAAAAGAGGACTATATAAATTATATAGTCCTCTTTTAAGATTTACCCATACATTAAGCAATATTGATGAATGAGTAGAACCTCTATTCAAAGAAGTGTCATGGTATTTAGCACCTATAATTAATTTAGTATAAAATACTAGTGCGGTGTATGCGACACATGCATATGTAGCTATCATATGCATGTACCGTATGCCTGCTATTATTCTTGCGTTCTTTATATTTATAGATGGGTCGTTACATACTAAACCCGACTCTCCCACCGCCTGTTCCAAGACCCACAGGCCTCACCATCGTTGACCTCTGATACCAAATGTAAGGACAAAAAAAAAACATATGTAAAACAGTAAAAGAGATTTTAACCTGAACCTGTAATTATTTTTTTCTAAAATCTGACAGAACTGTTGAAGGTACTTACCTGTTCCCGTGCAATTGATGATGCCTCCAACTCCCTGCTTCGGTTACCAAAAGACCGAATCCACCCAGCCAAACTAAGTAGAACCTAGCTGCTCAATCTAGTAAGCTTCTTAGTAGAAGCTGATTGTTCCCCCGTGCCTAGAACCTCAGAACACTCAAGCTCTTCTTGTGGATGATTTCCTCCTCCTTCACAATTCTTCCCTTTGGTTTTTGTCTTCCTCCCCAAATCCATGTCCCGTTGTTTTATTCTCTTGTTTGGCAGTGGCCGCTCTTCCATCTGCAGCCCACTGCTTAGCCTGTTGATGACACGCTCGTCCCTTACGTATTCCTCCCTTATCTCTTTTAAGGTCGAGGATGTATATGATTTATGCTTTGAATTCATATTCTATTTGTATTAAAATATTCTTTTAATATAAATATTATATTGTATATATCATCACATTATGTTTTAATATATATCACATTTAAACATTATAAACATTATGTTTTAATATATCGCAATGTTTTGTTATAATAATATATTTTAATATAAATTATAATTTTACTTAGAGCTCCTTTTAATTAATTTCTTATGATAACTTTAAAAATTTTATTTGTATTAACATTTCGTTATATAATTATTTATCATAAATCTGGAATATATAATTTATATAGTCCTCTTTTAAGATTTACCCATACATTAAGCAATATTGATGAATGAGTAGATCCTCTATTCAAAGAAGTGTCATGGTATTTAGCACTTATAATTAATTTAGTATAAAATACTAGTGCAGTGTATGCGACACATGCATATGTAGCTATCATATGCATGTACGGTATGCCTGCTATTATTCTTGTGTTCTTTATATTTATAGATGGGTCATTACAAAAGAGTAGCAACTGGTTTCGACAATGATGGAACTGCTCAAAACATGTAATGGTCAAGAGGCTGGCTAACAAAACCACTCATTGCTGTGGTTTCTCAAGAAAGGAAAAACAAACAAGTGAAAGCATATGATTGGCCAAAGAGATGGTGGCAATGTAATGAAACAACCAAGGCTCATCTAGCAGAAATTAGCTGATAAAAACGACAATTACAAGATGTAAAATGGCCATGTGTTCATTTTTACACAAGCTTGAACCATGGGGAACTCTGCTTGAATTTAGTTTCATGTTTACACAAGCTTGAAATGAAAAACTATGCTTGAGTCTGGTTTCATTTTTACACAAGCTTGAAACAAAGACAAACTATGCTTGAGTTACATGCCCCCCAAGCTTCATTTCATTCAGCTAGGTGGATGGAATGAAGGTTCACTTTCGAGATCCAGGAAAGACTCAACTGGGATTTTACGAGATCTTAATCAAAGACTCGATTTGGAAAAGGGAGGTGTTTCATTTTTTAACGAGGTAGATACAGGAAGAAACTATCCTCGAACATCTGTTGCATTTTTTAACGAGGTAGATATAGGAAGAAACTATCCTTAGACTTATGTTTCATTTTTTTAATGAGGTTGATATAGGAAGAAACTGTCTTCGGACATCTGTTTCACTTTTTTTAACGAGGTTGATATAGGAAGAAACTGTCCTCAGACTCCTTGATTCATTTTTTAACGAGCTTGACACAAGACAAGGAACTATGCTCACATCCCTTGTTTCATTTTTTAACGAGCTTGACACAAGACAAGGAACTATGCTCCGACTCCTTGATTCATTTTTTAACGAGCTTAACACAAGATAAGGATCTATGCTCTGACTCTTGTTCGTGGACCATACGAGAACATGGCTCCCAAGAGGTCCTCACTAGATGGGAGAACCACGCTCTGGGAGGAATACATATCAACTGGTACCAATGACAGAGCGGGTTCCAGTGCTCCTAGTACATAATGTACTATACCATCTGTGTGATCATCAATAGATGTGGAGATGGAACGTGTAGCCACATAATTGACTTGTGGCAAGGAAGGTATTGCTTGCAAATAAGAACCAATAGCGGACAATGGTTGCAAAGGAGGCACCTGGTGACCAATGAATGACAATTGATCAATGGTCACTATTCTCCCTTCGTGTGGAAAACAAACCACACAGAAAAGCGAAGAAACAAGAGCTCCCATAACATAAACATAGTCACGTCCATGGAAAAGATTGAAATCTAAGGGACCTTGGACTACCATCACATCTATATAGATGGTCTTTCCTCTCTAAGGGCTGACTGGTTCCCTTGTTGAAAGCCAACAGATTCTGGGTGACAGGCACAAGCTGTGGGGAACCCAAATCTTGCCAAGCAGTAGAAGACATGATGCTAACAGACACGCCTTCATCTAATATAGTGCCATGTACTACCATATTATAGGCTTGTATGGTGATCTGTAGAGGCACATAAGATGGAAGGTGGAAGCAGTCAATTGACTCCAATCAAAAGAAACGAAAGAACTACTTGGTGGGGGTATTATATGATTCCCCCCATGCTCTGCAAGAATAGGAGAAGGACTCTCCTGAACAATTAGGATGGGAGGGTCACTCTTCAATTCATGAGAATCTAAGGAGATGATAAGAACATGAGTAGTACGATCATCACTCTCTTCGGGAACAGAGTGAACGATTGAAGGCAGCGTCAAGTTGCCACTCTTTCCGACTAATGGTTGTTCGGGAACAGACATAAGAGAGTCATGCTTAGGGAGAGAAGGACGGGCAAGAGATGAATCCAAGTCAATCTCTTTACCAACTAGGAGAGGGTTAGAAGAAAGTCTCTGATAACCAACAGGGAGTTGGGCTTGAGGAGCTGTAAGGTTTTCCAAAATTTTGGAAGCTTTATCCATAAGAGGACAAAGGTGAAGAAGATGCTTCCCTTCACATAACCTACAGGGGAATCTAATCTTCCCCTTCTTCTTACCATCATTAGATGAAGGCGTAGCATCGACATGATCTCTAGTGGTCAACGAGGATGGTCGATTCAGGTCTTGAGACCATACCTCTAAGACTCTGGGGATGCCAGGACAATCTCCAAGGAGATGGTCGCCCTTACATAGCTTGCAAGGGAATCTGACCCTCCGTGGAGGATCGGAAGGTTTGTCTATAGGAGGTGCATTTGGAGTAACAACTTCATAGTTGGCTTCTCACTTATCTGACTTCTTCTTCTTCTTAGCCTCCTGGTTACTGGATTTCAAACTTTCACCAGGTGAAGTAGAAGAGGAAGGTGAAGAAATAGGGGAAGAAGGTGAGAGGTCAACCTTAGAATCAACGTGATGTGGTTCAAATGAAGGAGATGGATAGACATGAGTCGGGACACTTGGGACCACTGAGGTAAAAAATAACCAGATAGGTAAACCAATGGTTAACCCAGGGAGGGACAATGTTGCCATATAAGGAGCATCAACATTTCCAAAAGAAGGAAAAGGACCAGGATTCCCATCTGAGGAGAATCCTTGACTGGTAGACTCTAGAAATGTTGCCATTGGAATTGACCCTAAAGAATCATTAAGGAAGATAACTTTAACCAGGAATATTTCATGGGTAGTTAATTTTAAGACACTGAAACAAAACTTTGCCTTTTCATATTTTAAGAGTTGAGAAAAGAGCGAAAGGTGTCTCTAGTCACTTTCGGAGTTAACGAGCTCGAAAGGACAAGTGCTCGATGATCTTTTCAAATTTAAAGAGTAAAAAAAGATCAAAATGAATGCTCACGATAATCTAGGCAAAAGGATTACCAGGTAATCGTGAACTGCAGAATATCTCCCGACGAACTGAAAAGTATGAGCAGGTTATCTCCCTGAATGCTGTGTTCGGTGTGTCACGTTTATAAGGCGACAAACTCAACTTCCTATGGATAAAGGATGGAAACCTATACGGGTCTCCCTTTATATACGCAATGGTACGGGGAGCACAAGTCCGTACTAGCGCTGTCTAAAGTTAACGACAAGTACTAGGTTTAAAGACATCGGAACACGTTTCTAGCTTAGACCACTAAATGTGCGTGTTAAGTTTCAATGCTTCCTTAGGTTAATTCAATAAATTTTAATGGTTGGTCTTGAATTAGGTTTCAATTCCAAGGCCCTCTCGCTATCATCTGAAAACTCCTATATGCAGCTGTATGAGAAAATAAATCTTTCTTCAATGAAAGTTAACACTAATTGAGGGGTAGAGAGCACACAATCAATGCAACAATCAAAGAATGAAATCTTTCACTAATACATGTCCTAAGTGCACTTAATCTTCCCTTAACAACAAAAGAAATTTCATTTCATTTCCAATGCTTATGATGATGCAATTCTAGTTTCTTAATGACGCTACTAATGCAATATTTTCTCTTAAGTAAACTAGAATGATGTTCTTCTTTTCATAAAATGAAAAATGAATCTTTCACATAGAGCATTTTTAATGAAAATTTCACAATTCTGAACAAACAAGCATCAATCAAATCCAAAGCATGATAAATGAAACTAAAAGAAAATTTTTCCCTAAATCAAACAAACCAAACACATAAATGCTTCAATCAACAAACCAAGCAATGTAGTTTATGCTTGGAAAGAGAAAAGAGACACTCGAAATAAGAGAACAAACGAGACTCTTTCACTCATTCAATTGAAAATGAAGCAATGAAGATGTTGCGACTGAAAGATGGATTAAGTGAAACCAATCGATCAACCAAACCTAGCAAACAAAGCATCCTAGTCATCTTAGTTCATAGGGAGAATAGACGCAGACCGGCCAAGAAACAAAATCTAGAAGGGCAAGACACATTGGCATATGGTTTAAAAGAAACCTTGATTTCAACCTACAGGAATCGGTGCGACTGTTTAACGGGTAGAAAGTGCCATAAAGGGCTGTGGCACGACTGTTTAAGTAGAACTAGCGCTGGTCGGCGTGACTGTTAGCAAAATAACAGTGTTGATCGAGGGATTCAAAGAATTTTTATTTTTTTTTCTCAAACCATAGACAGACTAGCCACTCTATATTCAAAATCAAAGACTGCAAATGGTGTAAAATTCAGAAAACAAAGGAGAAACGGTGGTATGACAAAAGTCGTCGCAAACCACGAGATGAAGAACAATCCAAAGAGAGGGATATGTCTCCCACTGTGGTCGCCATTTTGTGGTATAGGAATATCCTCTCTGCGGACAAAGACGATCCCTCTAGCCCAAGATAGTGGGTCTAGCCACAAACAAGACAATCTAACATAAGTTCCCGCAGATTGAGAATGGATAAGATCCTACCTCTTGTATCGCTTATCCTTGTTCGATGATGTCCTTGTGTTTTTGCTCCAGCAATCAACTCCTTACTTGTTAATGAAACACATGAAACAAATAGACAAGAAACCAGTGCACACATGATAGCATACAATAGAGTTCAATCTACATAAGAGGCTAAGGAGTCTACCAAATACAGTATTGCATTGATATAGGAAACAAAATATTAGTTGCATTAATATGACAAAAAGGAAAGTACAACCTTCACCTTAGCGTTGCAGGTTTCCTTCGATGTGTTTGGATCCCAAGCATCACTCTAACATCTCCTCAAACCAGTGTTGTTAAAAGCGCGATTAAATCGCGCTTTTTTCAAAAAATCGCGCTTTTTTCAAAAAATTGCGCTTTTTTCAAAAAATCGCGCTTTTTTCCCTAGCCCAATTTAATTGCGCTTTTTATAAGAAAAAAGCGGGCTAAATTTTTTTTGCTGCTTTTTTGGGAAAAAAGCTCAGGCTGGCAGGGCATTGCGATTTATAATGAAAAATTGAAAAAAAATGAAAAAAATGAATATTTTTGTACCAAACGATTTTTTCCCGCTTTTTTCCGCTTTTTTCCCGATTTTTCCGATTTGTTCCCCGCGTCGATTTAATCCTGCTCACGCTTTTAACAACATTGGTTAAAGATTTACATCATTGGCCGGTAATCAGAAGGTTTCTACCATGTTTGACTTTAGCTAATTTATTTGCATGGTTAGACTCATACATTGAGAAATCAAGTGAACGAGACAAAAGACATCAGATCTAGTTTCATCCATCCGAGATGTGATTTTAGGATTAATACAAGATTACAAAGTATGATGGCTATGATCATACAAACAATCATCCAAGCATGGGTCTACTCTCTTTCATTAGTGGACACGACTTTTTTATCATTGTACATGTAATATTAGCTTATCTGTTGAGCATGGGTATGCCTCCCTTAGCAAGGATATAATGATCAAAATGTATTGTAAAATATGATGGTCTCGACCAGTTGTTCCTGATCCGGACTTGTCACAAGGTAAATCACTTCAGTCATCAACTACCATTTCTGACATTGCACTTTAGAGGCTAGTTTGTTATAGGCCATTTTGTCGCATATGGTCAATAGGTCTACAAATCGAATCAATGAACATTCGTGAACATATTGTCATCATCCCTACACAAAGACCTAGGCATGACCTTTCCAAAAAGTATTTTCTGGTATTAACTGCTCAAAATCAATTTTTTAAGCCCCAAAGCACCCTGTCCCTTTAGACACCTACATTCAACATTGGTTGCTCCCTTCTACACTAATGTTGATCAACACTAGTTTCTCCTTGCTCGGGGTGCATGGATTCTAGAAATTCGGGAAAATTAAAAATATTTCTAAAGCTTCCTCTTCCAAAAGCTTCTAGGGTTGTTTTAACCATTTACCATGGATAAGAAGATTGAATCCTATTTTATCATATCTCGGATAATTCACTTCTTATCCCTTGAGCTCATCCTCCCATCATAAGTGGATATCAAGCTCATTATGGTAAATCCTAAACTATCATCCCTCTCCTATAAATTTATTGTCATCCATAACATCAGGGTTGGCTTTTGGGGACTGATTATGCCCTCATGTTGTTGCCTTGAATCTAAGAGAGTCATCATCTTCTTTCATTAGGGTGATATTGAGGTGT
>APFE031596820.1:12031-40566 GCA_000404065.3 Pinus taeda | reverse complement strand
TAAAGGGGGCGAAATATTTCAGCAAGATTGATCTGAAGTCAAGATATCACCAGGTACCAATCGAGCCCTCAGATGTGTGGAAGACTGCCTTCAAATCCAAGGAGGGCCTCTTCGAATGGTTGGTCATGCCTTTCGGATTGACGAATGCTCCTGCAACCTTTATGAGGCTAATGGATGACATCTTGCGGCCATTCACCAACTCTTTTGTAGTAGTATACTTGGATGACATTCTGATCTTTAGCCAGAGTTGGGGAGAGCACCTTCACCACATCCGACAGGTTCTCAAAACACTGCAGCAACATAAGCTATGTGCCAATTTGGATAAATGCACTTTTGGCATGACCGAGGTTCAATATCTGGGATACATCATTGACGAACAGGGGGTGCATGTCGATCCAGCCAAGGTCCAAGTCATTCGGGATTGGCCCTCTCCAACCACTCTAACAGAGCTCCGTAGCTTTCTAGTTCTTGCCAACTTCTACCGCAGGTTTGTGTTGGGGTTTTCTCATATTTCTTGGCCCTTGAGTCAAGTCACCAAGGGCGGGGCGAAAGCAAAATTCTTTTGGTCTGAATCTCAACAGAAGGCATTCAGGGAGTTGAAGGATCTCCTCTGCACGGCACCAGTGCTCGCATTACCAGATTTACAACAACCATTTGAGGTCGAGACAGATGCCTCTGACTATGCTATTGGGGCAGTCCTTACTCAACATGGACATCCAGTGGCATATCACAGTGAAACACTTTCAGACACAGTCCGGAGGTACCCCACTTATGATAAAGAGATGTATTCCATCGTACAGGCCTGCAGACAATGGAAGCATTACATTTTGGGGAAGGAAACGGTCATCCACACAGACCACCGACCTCTGCAGTTCATACAGACCCAAGGGAAATTGCAGAATGATCGCCATCAGAAGTGGTCTACATACCTGCAACAGTTTCACTTGAATATCAAGTATAAAAAGGGCAGCACCAATAATGTTGCAGATTGCCTCAGTTGACCATCGATCATGGCGCTAACCACCGTGCTCAACTCTTGCGGGCATGAGACTTCTGATTTGCCACTTCTCTACAAAAGCGACCCAGAATTCGCCCACACATACCAGACACTCTTGGAGGGTTGGCAGGTTGCAGATTTTTACCTCCAGGATGCCCTATTATGCCACCTCGGTCACCTTTGTGTTCCTTCAAGCGAGCGTGCCAAGATGATTTGGGAAGCACACTACAGTCGGGCTGCTGGGCATTTCGGGGTCGAGAAAACAGTGGCAGTACTGCAAAATTATTTCTATTGGCCGAATCTTCGACAGGATGTTGGGAAGTACATCCGATCATGTACTGCCTGTGCCATTGCCAAACCGACCATTAAGAAGCAAGGCCTCTATACCCCGTTGCCTACCCCTAGTCGACCTTGGGAATCCATCTCCATGGATTACATGTCAGGCCTTCCTTCCACTAAGCATGGAAATGACTGTTTTTGTGGTCGTTGACAGGTTCTCAAAGATGGCCATTATGATGGCCTGCAAGAAGAATATCAAAGCAGAAGCCACTGCTAAACTCTTCTTCGAACGAGTGTGGGTGCACTTTGGGATCCCACAGTCTATCACTCAGATCGGGACAGTCGGTTTCTCAGCACATTTTGGTCCAGTCTCTGGTCAATGCTGGACACCAAACTCACGAAGTCCACACCCTTCCATCCTCAAACTGATGGCCAGACAGAGGTTGTAAATAGGATGATGGTGCACATTCTGCGCATGTATAACTCAAAGCATCCACGCACATGGGACGATATTCCCCATATGGTTCATGGATTTACACCATGGGTCACCCCCAAGCTATGGATGCAACTCCAGAGGCAACGATAAACCAATAATAACTTTAACTGGATGACCAAGGTGCCAACCCAATAGTCATGTTGCTCCAAGGCTCTAAGCACACTCTAGGCCATAACTACCAAGGTTCCAACTCAATAATCATGTCACTTTAGGACTCCAAGCATGATTCATGCCATAACTACGAAGCTGCCAACTCAACATCCATGCTACTCTAGGGTTATTAATGCACCATCTAGGCCATAAATTGAAATAACTCCCAACTAGTATCAAAACGCAAGATGAAGGTTCAGTCACTTGTTTCTTAGGGCCAAATTCCAAAATGATCATCCTCCTTAAAGCAACGATCATCAAAACAGTAGTCACCATAGCGAAAATCAATAATGAATGATTATAATGATGCCTTATATATTTCCCATAGATGCAGTGCCTTTCTTCACCAAGTGGCACACATTGAAGCCACATGGGCCCTAGGTGTCCTCATCATTGACAGACATAATCCAACATTGTTTCCCCTTGTGATCCAGGTGGCTCTAGACACAGGCAGAAGTCCCAGAGGACTCAGAAAGGGTCAAAATTCAAAGTGGTCAGCTTTCTCCCAAACCAATACCAGATCAACGTGCTCGTCACCATGGTGTGAACGACACTCAAATCTGAGATTGTATGAGGGAGAAAGAGCCAGTCAAATTTTTGGTCATAGTTGGGTTGTGGGCTAGGTTTAAGTGTCCTACAAATTGACCGAGTCCTGAACATGGAATCTGGCTCCTGACGAGCGGGAGAATTTGTTGGATGCATAATTTGTCTAATAACCCTTATATTAGACAAAATTGAAAATAGCACAATGGTTAATAAAAATAAAAAAAATATTAATTTAGGTGGCGGGCCATGACCCTCGCCACCTCCGTCAAATCCCAAAACATATATATGAATTTTTAATTTAAAAAAAGGTCGACAGGCCGTGACCCCACCGGCCCAACTTCCAACCTACGTAACAAATTTCGTATTAAATAGGCTGACAGACCATGACCTTAGCTGGTCCCAACCAACAACACAAAACCATATTATATATTATGTATAGGGTGGCCAAGCCACCTCCGTTTTGTCGGCCCACAACCCAGCCACCCAACCACTATGTTATAAAATTAAATGCAATGTAATGTGGAGCCGGTGGGGATTGAACCCGCTCGGCCCATGTGGGCTGACCCCCACCAGGTGGCCCCATGTGGCACCATGCCAAAACAAAACACAAAATTGCATGCCCATTTAATCCACCACCGTATACAACCAAAACCCGCCATAAATGTAACGATTAACCAAAAATGTATTAATGTGCCCAACAAAAAGCTTTAATTCACTATTTTGGAGACGCAGGGGTTTGAAACCGCAACCTCCACTCTCCTAAACAACTCTACCACCATTGGGCCACACGGTTCAACCTTGATAGCTCCACCCACATTTTATATAAACCTTCATATCATTTGAACGAGGGACCGAATGGAGGTGGAACGAAGGAAGGAGGATTGAACAGAGTTGAAATAGAGTTGTAGTAGCATAGAGGGGGTCCACCCTGGCCACAGAAAATGAGGAAGATGCCTAAAATATTCTAGGGAATATTCTCATGCAGATTCTTTGAGGAATCTTTAAGATTCCTTAGGAGGTAAAAATTCTTTTTATCAGAATGTAATCAAGTTTATAGTCAATTTTCTCAGATTTTTGGAGGGAACACTATGGCAAGGTCAGATTCACCTTTTGAACAACATATTTGTAGATTCCCAACATAGGATAATCTTTCAGAATCTTGAGGGAATCTTCTAGATTCCTTGGAGGCTAAAATTCGCCAGAGTCAGAATGCAGCCAACTTCATATTCGTTCTTCTCAGAATTTCGCAAGGATCGCAATGGAGAGATCAGAATTTTGATTTGAGAAACAAATCTTTAGATGACCCGGAGGGGGGAATATTTAAGAAATCTATGGGGAATCTAAAATATTCTTGTAGCCCTAGATTTTCACTTTGTTAGAATTCATAAATTTGACAACTGATTTTACACTATTTGACGCCACAAATATGATGGTGTAATAAGATTTTCCATTTGATCATTCCATTTTTTAGCCAATTTTCAAAGTGTAGTGCAGGTGTTAGCATTCAATGTGTGAACAATCATTTCCATGAGATTCAATGCCATGAGATTGATGGTACAACTAGATCTAACAGTTTATCATCATCTTCTTCAGATAACTTCTTGATGTGAGGTATATGTAGTGTGATCATGTAATTCTTTCTCTTTGCTTGAGATGCATTGTGTTGTATAGATCCCTATTTGATGTTTGATGTGGGATCTTGTTTTTTTCTTGATGTGAGATGTACTTATTGTTATGTTTTGATTGAGATCCCTTTGTTGTCATGTTGGCGGGATACTCATGTGCCACCATTGAATTGAGATCCCTTTGATGCCACGTGGGCGATATGTTCATTATTAACATACGAGAAATTATGTCATGTTGATAGGAGTCCTTTTTTGAATGAGAGTTCCTGCAGTTGAACATCTCTTGGAGTCACTCCTGCGTGAGGGCATATTCCTTGTATGATAGAGAAAACACATGCATGTACATCATCACTCTTTCCAGCACTTAATGCAGTAGCCTACACCATCTTGACAGCGGGGCCCGAAGATGTAGTCCCTCTTGGATGAACTCCGTTATCAATGTCTTATGTTATATGTTGCTGATTCTTGTCATGTTCCCTCTTCTTTACAACATACATATATGTTCCTTTATTCTCTTTTAAATGCAATTATAAACACATCACGAAAGTAAAAGATCTTGGTTTAATCTGGGAGTTGAGTCAACTAGGATCAAGTTTGGTATCGAAGTGGTCTTTGTGTGGATGTGAATTGTGAGTGTGAATAATGGAACGTGAAATGATAATGGATGACAAAGCAATGTATGAGACCATGCTTAGAATTTCCCAAAAGGTGGAAATAATGTATGAAGATCTACAAAAAGAGATAGAGGAAAAGGAGTGATTGCAGCTTTAGTTGCGAGTCATGGAAGAGGCCCTGGAAGAATTGAAGCACAACAACCAGAGTCTTCAAGTAGATAATGATGAATTGAAGATGCTTATGCAAGAAGAGAACATGGAGAAATAGAGTTTGCTACGAGAGTTGCAAGCTAAGGACGAGGCGTTAGAAAAGCTGTAGCATGACCCATGTGAGGTAAAAAGTAATTCTCCGTCTTCATGTATGTTTCCTGATGATGATTTCGTTTTTTCGAAAATCATACCATAGGAATTAGCTCCAAATTATTGAGGAAAATGGGGTATGAAAGAAAAGGCTTGGGAATTAATGGCCAAAGCATTGTCAACCCCATCAAAGTGGAGGAATTACCCCATCCAGTAGGACTTGGGTATGTTGGGAAAGAAGTTGGGGAATCTGCCAACACAACGAGCGAACCACCAACAATAGATGATGAGAGGCCCTCATCAGTTATTTCCAACTTGACAGTGGAGGTAAAAGATGTTGATTTCCATTTAGGTTTGTCTTCACATAGTATGATTTCTATTGGAAATTACAAGGACAAACATGAGGCTCCTTACCATGATGAGGTACAAGGAGGAAGAAGAACTTGGTGTTAATGGCCAAGGAATTACTCAGCCATTGGAGGTCGTGCAGAGACCTTGATTTGCAGGCTTGAGATACACCGAAGGAGAATGGTTGAAGGTGTTAGATGCTTTTGAGACATTGTTGAAATTGTCGAGGAAAGAGAATGATGGGAACACATCCTCATTATCCCATGGCAGTGCCCATTGTAGGGAAAAAGCTGAGGCAACTTCTCATCACCATAATGACACTAGAGATGGAAATGAAAGGTATAATCTGTATTGATATTCAAATGCTCATTTCGATTATAATCATGTTGTTAATGATGGAAATAAATCAAGGCATCGAAAAACATGTACCTTTTGTGGATTACATAACCATACATTTTCTAAGTGTTGGAAAAGAATAGCAGCACAAAAAAGGATGGGGCATGAAAGACCATATCAATAGTAGACAAAGAAGAAGGTAAAGCAGTTCTGGAGGAAAAATACTTATTGTAGTCATTGCAACAGAGGTGGCCATTAAAGAGCCACATATTGGAGGATCCATCCAGAGCAGCACCTTAAAGACAAAGCATTCATGCACAAACCAAGTGGAACAGTTGTTCGACATGAAAAACCACCACAGCGATATGACCCATTCACATCGACAAGTGAATAATGGTTTCTAGATATGTTAGCCTGTCATGGTCATTGTTGGCTTATTGGGGCCTGACCCAGGTTCAAAGTTAAGTTAGCCAAACAAATCCTGGTAATACTAGCCCTTTCGGCAACAGTACATGGAGTGCAGATGGAAGTCTCACCCGAAGTAGTATGGGAGGGTGCTAGAACCATGTTTCCACACCCTGGAGATGTCTGATGAGTTCAAGTGGTCCTCAGTTTGACCCTGCACACAAGTTGCTTTGCACACGTTCCCATCCTTTGCCACCGGTTATACTGCCTTCGCGTAGCCCTATTCAGGGACTGAGCATTGTGCTATGCATTATTACTCAAGATCTTACTGGTATTCCATTTTTATTTGATTATTTTAGCCTACTTGCATGCTTTAAATTATACTTAATAACATAAACCATTCATACAGGTGCGCGCAGTAAATAAATAGTATATTTGCAACTTATATCAATCATTTATTAACTCAAGAATAGATACAAAAAGTGATAAAAAAACTTATCTTTATTAATTCCTTCCTCAGTTACAGACTCAACTCCACCCTGCACACTCAGCTGTAGGGGTTTGGGCACTCAACTGCAGACTAGTAGGCCTCCGTGCACTCAGCTCCAGAGCCTTCTCCTACTCTACGACCCAAAGACACACTTCACTTAGTTACTTAGACTCTTCCCTCTCTCTACCTTTTTCTATCTACTTAGAGCCTCACTCTATTTATACAATCCCATGGTCTGCTGACCATGGATAGGTCTATCCAACCAACATTACATTACAAAACTAGGGCAGACAACCCTGTGACTCTATCATACTTTCGCTCTCTGCGCCCACAATTCGCGGAGCTTTACAACAATATTGGGTCAAAACTTGGGCTTTGATCCCAAAAAAAATGCCTTGGGGGGGGATTCCATGCCCAACAGGCCCCCAACAGAAACATCATGACTCACCCTCGAGTCACTCTGTCGGTGCAGTGATCTTTATGCGGAGTCCCTCCAACTATTCTTGAACTGTGTGGAGGTCAGTAGTGCACTGAGACGTTGCTTGTTGGATCTGTTGCATACGATGTTCCGAGACCTCTGTGTCTAGGGTGTTTCTTTGCATCAATGTGTGCATCCCATATATGTGCACGAGCTTGCCTTCGATGCTTACCGTGATGGTGAAGGCCTTGTCGATGCAAGGTTGGATGTGCACTTTTAGGACTACCTCCTTATGTCGTGTCGCATCCACTTGCTCCTTCAGTGGTTTAGCTTGTTGCATCCTCACAAGCCGCTGGGTGAGGACCACTATCTACGCAGTTCCTCAGACATTGTCATAGTACTATTGGAGTTCTCGCATATCTATCTCTAAGCACTGGATGTTTGGGTCCTCTTGCAGAGTTGTGAGGACCTCAAGTGATTCTTCCAACATCCTGGTGCAGTCTCACATTGCACCTCCGATTTCCTCCAATCCCACTATGATAGCGCTAGCACACTGTTCTTTGACTTTCGTGGGAGTAGATAGCTATGCCTTTAATAACAGCTCGATGATATGAAGATTCAGCTCCAACTGAGCCTTTATCATTTCCTCCTTGGCCTCGTGGACTCCTGCTGCTAGCCTGTGGATCCACACCTTTGCTGGTAGAATTGCTGGGATGGCTAACTTCGGGTTGTTTTGGCAAGCGTCGCTTATCACCTGCACCATCTATTGATTTTACGACACCAATTCATTGCACTGCAAGCTGAGTTGTTCCATATTTATCTTTTGCTCACTGACGACTTGGAGTACATGGCTCTCCCTAGTGCACAACTTTGTTGTTGTCCCATCCTGCAATAGATAAAATGTCTCTCGTGAAAGGGTAGCTAGATTAACACTGAGACTTTTCATCATGCTAACCGAAAGTCTGTTGTCCTCATTTTATGTCACTAGACGGCCTTCTCGCAACACTATTATGTTCATCATCCATGCGCGCAATATTTTCTCTGATGTCGTAGATCCAACTACGAGGTTGGTTGAAAGGGTACCAACCTGAGGGGGGCACGCCTGTAAGTCCTGCAACTACACTCTGAGGGCCCCAAACACAGTCTGGTGCTCCTGCATGAAATCTTAGAGAGCCTCATTTGTGACATCGCACACCATCTCGCAGATGTCATGCAGATAACCCTTGGTTAGGGTGATCGGGTCAATGGTCAATTTCGAAGCCTTGACCTTCTTTCGCGATCCTAACCGTTCTGTTGGGTATTGGTGCTTCATCTGTGTGGATGTGGTTTGTGGGTCCACGCCTCCTTATTATTTTTCTGCTTCCTCTACTACCTGCCCTTGCGAATGTGTTGTTTGGCCCTCAGCCACCTTTGTGGATGCTTCATGTGCTACTGCTGCAGCCTTTTCCTGCTCGGCTGCTTTCTGTGTTACTTCCAGCACTACTAGCACTTCGGCTGCTACTGTTTCCTTCCATCTTTTTTTGGCCAACTGTGTGATGTGCAACTTGGCATCATCTTTCTTCTTTTGTGTTGCTGACCTCTCAAGTTTTGAAATATCTGGGGCGCGCCACTTCAGCGGCCATGCCTCCTGTTATCACTTAGGTTGTTCCCCAAAACTTGTGAGAAAAGGGAATACGACCGAGGTAACCACTAACCAATCTTTTAGATGCATTTTCTATCCAACCTACACCCAGAGAGGGCTCTCTCCTTATAATTTAGCTTTGTTTTAAAGTATTTTAGGCTAGTTATGATGTACAGGGGTTTTGTTTTGATATTTTGGATGGTGATCTTCAATAGGCATGGGATGCAAGTCTAAAGAGTCTATTCCATTGGGCTAATGGAGTCTATGAGGATGAATTGTTGAATGTGTTTCCTTTGGCAAATGGTAATACTACAGAGCAAGATAATCAACTTGGAACAATTTTATAATCCGGAAATAATTGGAATGAAAGCCAGTGGGTGAAGGGCAATTAAGAATCCTTCACCATCTTGGCAGGGGGAAATGCATGAGTATTATCAAGGAGAAGTAAAGAATTCCTTGTCAATATTCAAAGTGAAAGAATTAGTTGAAACAGGAGCAGCTAAGAATTCCTATTCATGCTAACTCTGAAGAAAACATAATTAGCAACAAAGATTGAAGACAGAGTGTATTTAAACAAATTTTGGGCTATTATTTTTCCCTGACACTAAGAATATGAAACATATATGAGATTTGCAAACACCGAAAATACGAAATATAGGTTAGAATGACTTATTGATCCATGGAAAGACACAAGAGTTATGTAGCAGAGACCACAACATCAAATCTGCATTCAGAGAGTACAACAAACAATAAACTTCAACAATGTTTGCATTAGAAATTCTCAGAGTTATAGCGCAGTCCAGAAAAGAGATCACCAACCCTGAATACATCTCTTGGGGAGGTATTTATACAAAAAGGAGTTACAAAATATCTTGTAGATAAAATATCAAGCAAAAATTCATCCATCTACTTTACAGGAGAAGTAAATGAGAGAAATGAATGCAGAAGTAAATGTTGGTGTGCTGGCTGTTCAATTGGTCAGATATATTTGACTTTTTGAATTGAGTGAGTCAGCTGGTAGTTGTCCCTTTATTCTACATTCCTGCATTACTATCCCAGCCCTTTCATCTGTGCTTGATCCCGATTTTAATGCGTAATAGTCCCATCTTGACTCCTTCTTCTGTTGTTTTTACTTTTATGATATGTGCCACGTGTTTTGCCATTGGATTAAATGCAGATGATAAAGAAAAAATAGAATTACCTTGGTAAAACCTCCAACATGCTCTGCTACCATTGGTCTATTGGCAACTGGTGTCTTTGTATTTTTATTAATGTTTCATCAACCTCAGTATACCTGTAGAAGTTGGGCTGGACTGCAAAAAGATGATTTATTTCATGTTCAATATAGAACAAATTTTCCAACTTGTCACATAAGCTCTATCCAGAGGGAGGTCCTATGTCTGCTGAAGTGCTTGATGATGTTGTGATATGATTGGCAACATATGTGTTTACCCTATGAGCATATTGTTTATGTGTCATCAGTCTCTGATTGCTGGTTAACAAACTGGGTAGACCCTTCTACTGCAAGACTGTAAACTTCTTTGTGAAGGCATTAATCTCCATCTGCATTTCTTGGCACTTTCCTTCCAAATTCTGTATAAAATTCCTCATGGTGAGCACCTTTTTCATTGTCGAAATGGTGCATGTTCTGTCCCTGATCTCCAGAGCCGAAAGTGGTTCCTTGGTGTGAGTGTTTAAAACCAATGAATTAGTCTATTGGCCTACTCGGGCATGTTTCCCAATGATGCTTTGGCCTTTTGAATCTCTATTTGGGCCTTTTCTATCAATTCAATTTGCTCATGGATCATCTGAATTGATTGCCATTGATCAGTGATAGATTGGCCAATTTTGGTCCACAAAATTGTTTTAATTTCTATTAGAGGTTTATGAAGAGTGAGATCTTTCTCCAAGGATTTCACATTATTTTCCAAGGCCTTTACCTCTTTGGTTTTCTTTGCCACTGTTATCTTAGATTTTCTCATAGCTTACCTCTAGCTTGGCCAACCTTTCTTTGGCCTCTTTAAGCTCTGACATTTGGACTTCTAATTATTTTACTGCTTTCATGAATTCTTCCATGCTCATGCTAGTGTCTGGTGTTGTTGTTGTTGTTGCAGCTAAAGCATCTGTGGCTGATGTACCTGCTGTTGATGCTGGGACAGTGGGAAGGATTTCTGCTACAACTGTGGGAGTGGCGCTGGTAACTGTTGGAGCTGCTTCAGGTGGCTGGGAGGTCGACTCTCCCTGCTTTGCTTGCAATGCTTTCTCCAACCCTTGCTCCGTTTCAGTTAGCCTTTGATTCATCTTTATCAGCAAATCCATCATGTCTTCTTCTGCCTTTTCTTGTGCAAGTTTTGTAGTTTTTGGGTGCATAGTAATAGGTAGCTTCAATTGCTTCCTAAGTGCAGCAATATCTTCTTCCTTTTTCTTTATGAGTGCTTTGATGCCTTTGGAATCCTTGGGATCATGTCCCAGCTCAATAATTATTTCTTCCAAGGTCTTTATTCTATTGTCTTTAGCCAGGGAAGATATATTTTCCAAATCCAATTGGGTAGATGTATTGCTTAATGACTCCTTCAATTGGTGGGCCAGTATTGCCTTGTCTGCCAATGTAGCATAGACCATCTCACCTGTTTGTTTGTGCAGCTCAATTTGATCCATTGGGTGTATGTCTTTGGCGAGGACCTCTAGATTTGTTCTTATGTAGTCAGCAGCTATCTGTGGTTGATGAACTTTAGGCTTGAAATGACTTAAGATCATCTTTTCCTCTTTAATGTCATATGCGGACAGAAATCTTTGCTGTTTGGAGGGTGTCATTTGGAGAAATTTGTCATAAAGTTGCATTGTCAATGGCTCATTCTGGGCCTTTATATCCATAAATGTTCTTTTAAAATCAGAACATTGCTTACTTTGTGGCCTTGAGGAGGAAACTTCCATACTATGCTATGTCTCCAGTTCCTGCTTGTGAGAGCTGGTGGATGTTTGTTGGCTGGTTGCCCTCTCTTCTCTTGTGCTTTCAGTTATTTCTTCAACAATTTTCTCTTCGGGTAGAGGATCTGCCCTTTGCCTTTTGGCCTCTGGCTGCTCCGTTGATCCACTTGCAGGTGTGGTCTCTTCTCTGTCCCTTTTCTTGCTTCTTTCCTCATTGACAAGAGTCTGTAATGCTGGTACCTGTGGTGCCTCTGTTTGTAGTGAAGGACCCTGCCCTTGGCTTTGTTCCTTTGAAGTAGTTGGCTGGTCTGTCATTGTTTCTTGCACTGTATCTACTACCTCCTTGCCCTTTGTTGTCCCTGCAGTTGGTGTCATCCTTTCTTGGGCAGGTTGTTGTGAAGCTGTAGTAGTTGATGTGCCTTCTCCGGTTTGTTGTGGTACTTTGAATGACACCTGTCCAAAAGAATCTAAGTCAAGGGTCTTCTCAATATTTTTCATATTTTGTTCCATTTTTTCTTCCTCCATGAGTTCATCAGTCAAAGTGCTTTCTACCCACTCATCTTGGTTGGCAAATTGCTCTATTTCAAGGATCTTGCAATGTTCATAGGATGACAGCCTATATTTCATTTTTCTTGCGTTGATAAAGCCATTTGGGTCATAGGGTACCCACCAAAGCTTCTCTTTAGTCTGAGTTTTTGACCCAATATCTCATCAGCATCTTGCCATCCTTCTTTTTTGTTCAGAACATAGGGGCCTAACTGGTCTCTCAATTTCAACTGAGCCTTTTTCTTGGTGCCATGAAAATAAGTCAAATCTGAATTGATAAATTTCCTAAAATATTCCAAGGCAAACAGTCTCATTGGAACATATTTTGGCAGCATGTAGGGGCACAACTCACAGCCATATATCCTGATAACAGTGTGATTCTGGTAGAAGTACCAATCACCTATTTTGTAGCTTTTGGAGAGCTGTAATATTTTCTGCATATCATATGACAGTCTAGGAGGAGGAGTTCTCATCAGGAGAGAAGAGACTAGGTATATAAACATGTCAATAAACTCATAGTAAGAGTAGGGAGAGTTGTGGACTTCATGAAATACTGAGGTCCAAAAAATCCCAGACCTATTTTCTCCTTTAGAGTCCAATTTTCTAATGGGAATTTGGAAACTCTCTGGCTGATAATACAGGAACAGATGATAGATGTAGGATGATTACTTGAAGACTCCCTCCCTGTCTAGATTCAAGAGCTGGTCATGGATCTTATTGGAAATGAATTTAGCATAGTTGTATTTGACAGCAGGGGGCTGCCCTGGGGTAAATATGGGCAATAATATTAATACAGTTTCATCAATATATTCACTTGTCTTGAACCCCAGAATATAAGATATCATATGAACAAGTAATTTACCCACTTCATTGAAACATGCATAGTGAAAAGGAGGTGGCTCCTTGGGCTGATAATCTAGTTTCATAAATACTTGGGCAATTCGAGCTATCCCTGAGCTAGGGAGTTTGGGACCTTCATCAAGTAAGAATTTCATAGTAAGAGGAAACAGAAGTTGAGTTGGTTTGAAGTTTAGCATTTGATTTATGGAGTCAGGATTTATATGAAAGAGGGTAGTTCCAGATGGAGTTTTGACTACCCTTTGGGTTGGTTCATAGTTCTCACAGCAGAGGCGAATTATCTCAGGGAAAACATTGACATATGGGAGGTAGTAGATGGGCAAATTTGATTCCCATATCCCATAAAAATCATTTTTGCTTAAATAACTGTTCCTTAGTTCACAGAATGGTTGGAGATGGTTCCTGTCACCAGCTAAGTCTTGGATTTGATAATCTTTATCAACTAATGGCAACCATTCCAATTCCTTGTGAGGTGCATTGAGAGGGGCTATATTGAGGGCTATTGGAGCTTCCATTGTTCAATTGTTTATGATTTTAAAACTCTAATTCAGGTTTATGTGGGCAAAATAGGCAAAACCATAGCTCAAAGGGATTTTGTGCGGGAATTACACCATGAAATTGGTTTGTATTTAGCTCAGTGGGTAGAATTTACAGAGGGAGAGGGTGTTTGCAGGATTCCTTGACAAAACGAGCAACAACAGTAGGTAAAAGAGGCAATTTTTTGGGGTTTCTCAGAGAATTTGTAGGCCAGAATGAGCTTGAATTTAGTTTAGTGGGTGAATTTGCAGAGGGAGAGGGGAAAAAAATGGTTACAGTGTGTGGTTTGGTAGGTATTTTTACGATTTTAACTCAAATTCTGACGTTTTTTAGAGATTTTAGCAGAAGAAACCGAAAAACATAGGGTTCGGGAATAGGATTGATGTAAATACCTATTTTAACGGTGAAATGTGTGATTTGCAGGTGGCAAACAAGATGAGGGGCTGAGCTGTGGAGTCAATTTCTCTGGGTGTCGGATTATGCAGTTAAAATGCCGCTTCGGACGTAAAAGAGCATGTAGAGGTTACGCGGAAAAAACAAACAAAAATGAACGCAAAAACAACATTTCACACCTTTTAACAAAAATTTGATTTTGGTGGGTTTTGGCACGCTTTGGTTGGGTGATGTCAGCATGACGCATCTTTTGTCGTGTAGCGGGGCTACAGAAGATGACGTGTCAGATGACGTGGCAGGGGACACAGAGGTGAGGTGGTGACGTAAGTAAGTGACATGGCACCAACGTGGAGGTGACGTCATAGGATGATGTCAGGGTGATGCAAGGGTGACATCAACAAGTAGGCAGTGGGCGGTAAGCGGTATTTCCCGGACTGCCTTTAGGCCTGGGTGATATTGAAGGGGGGGATCCGATCACGCTGGGCGTCTACCACCTGTCTTTTGTATGGCGGCAATACCACCCATCTCCCGGACGCTATCATTCGGTGATCGGAGGGGTTCCGATATTGCCGATAGCTGTTGGATTTGTGCACGATGATCGAACGGTGGGTGGTGAATGAAGCTGGAAGGCGGCTATGGCGTGGGGCCCACCACATAAATCATTGTTTTTATAAAGTTTTGTGGGTATTTTCTTTGTTATCGGGGTTTGCGGGTTGGTTATTCATTTAACCAAATGTTAAATGAAACCCAATGTTATATGTGCGAGTGGGGAGGGTTGTCCATAAGGTTTTAGATAAACCTTGGACCCCCTTAAAATATTAGTGTATGGCTATAATTGCCAAGGGATGGGATATTAAAGTATTTTGGGTTTTTATGTATTTAGTATAATAAGGGCGGGGAAAATTTGTATAGGAACTATATAATAAGGTTAGAATGTTAATATGAAAGGTGTGACATTTAGCAAAGCACTAAGTTTGAAAAGTGAAAACTTAGGCTATAGGGAGGGTCACAAGGAGAAAGATTTTACACAAGAATTGTGGCTTCTTGGCCCATGGAGAAAACATTATTTTGCTGAAACTTTCACCTGAGATGGAGTGGTCTAGGGACTTTGAGCAGATCTCAAATATCCTGGTGGGATGTTAGTAAGTGACTGCTGTGAGGGGAATGAGGGGAAATTATACATGCAACATCTAATTTGTCACCACACCTTGCCATGGCATTCATAATATCCATAAGAGATGAATTATATTTGAGAAAGGAGATCACTCATGCCACTACTTCTGCAACATCAGAACTACCTACCCAACCTATTACACCTAGCATTTTTTCTTCATTTTTATTGGGTGCATTTGGACTAGCAAACCTTGATCCTCTTCTTTTCTTTTAGCTGCCATCCTATCTAAGTCTACCCTTATCTCTTCCAAGGGCCCAGATTAAGCAGTTGGGCTCCTTTGCTTCTCTACCTATCTACCTGCTTGCCAATCTTGAACTGTTTGGATAGACCTTTATTCTCTATTCTAAGACAAGTAAATTCAAATATGAACTTGGCCAATATCAAGCTATTTGGTCATTCATAAACCATAATAAGAATCAAGCAACTGTACATAGTGAAATTCTTCAAAAATGGAATAGTAGTGGCACTTGAGCTAGCACACTTTCCTGGTCTTTTGGTTTGGGGTTCATTTCTTTCATTTTTCTCTTGACCATCTTATTTTTCTTACCCTTTGATTTTTCTTTTAGGGCATAGCCTCTTTTCATTTTTTAATTTTCTTCATTTGTTTACAAGATATGGAACCTTTGCAGCATGGAAAGGATCAACATATTTGGCACTTCTCCAGTCAATCATGAAAATGAAACCTATTGGTATAGGAACCTAACAGTGGCTCCACTTGGGGATGGCTTTTCCTGGTGAAAAGTCAAGAATAGCAGGTCAGATGGCCTTATGTTCAATTCTTGCTGTTTTGTGGAAATTTTCCTTTGCTGCAATCAAACTGTGCACAAGAGTTTGTGAAAATATGTACCTCTCCTTATGATCTGCTCCAAATATTTGTATTTCTACTTTTGGATGCTCTATTTGGACTGTTTGTCCTCATATTTACAGCTTCAAATGATATTTTTCTAACCCCTGATAGACTAAACAGTCACACAAAAGGCAGGATAGTTCCTTGATCTTCCTCAAAATATGATATACATATTCCTTCCTATCTTGTTGCTGAAAATAAAGTGCAGAAAATAAACAGTGTTATGTACAACTTAAAGTGTTGATGTCTCAATAAACTGGATCAAGATAATGCTTTAGCATTCGACCATTGACTGGCCCATCATCTGTCTCTGTACCATCCAAGCTCTTCAAAAAATAGGTGTTGTTTCCTTGTACAGTCTGAATGATAAATGGTCCTCTCGACAAGAAATCAAATTTTCCATGTTTTCCTTTATCTTCTCTCCTAGAATACCACTTTAAAACTTTGTTCCCAATGAAGAAATCCTTTTCTTTGGTTCTTTTATCAAATATATTTTTAAGTTTTTCTTGTAGAACCTGAGAACTTTGATATACCTCCTCTCTTGTTTGCTGCAAATGAATAATTTGATTGATCCTTCTCTGAATATCATTAGGTTCTGCCTATATTTCTTGCAACAACTTTATCACTCGGATTCCCAAGGAAGAAGGGAATACTGCCTCCATACCATAAACCAATTCATAAGGGCTTGTCCCAATAGATCTCTTAGTGGTCAATCTGTCTGCCCATAGTGCATTTACAAGCTTTTTATGCCAATTTTTCTTGTTTTCCTCTAAGACTTTCTTAATGATGTTGATCAGGCTCTTGTTGGATGATTCAGATAGACCATTACCTTGAGGGTAATAGGATGTAGAATTTCCTAAGGTAGTGTGGTATTTATGGCAAAAGCTGATCATTTTCTTGGACTTGAAAGCAACAACATTATATGTTATAATCTTTTCGGGGTAGCCAAATCTAGACAAGATGTTGGTCTCTAAAAATTGCATGATTACTGAGTCATTGGCTTCCCTACAAGGGATGGCCTCTATCCACTTGGTAAAGTAGTCTGTGGCAGTAAGGATCCATTTGTGCTGGCTAGAGGATGAGGGGTGGATTTCCCCAATGAAGTCTAAACCCCACTGTTGAAATGGTCTTTCAGTGGAAATGGGTTTGAGGGGTAGAGGCAGCAACTTTTGCTTGCCTTCAAAGATTTTGCATTTGTGGCAAGAAGTTACATATTTCCTTACATCAGTAAGTAGGGTGGGCCAATAAAATCCAGCCCTTAGGATTTTATCAGCAGTTGATTTCCAATATAAATGTCCACCACAATCCCCTGCATGAAATTCTTTAAGTAAGTTGTCAGTTTCTTCTTTGATTAGACAACTTAATAAAACACCTTCATGATTTTTCCAAAAGAGAGCATGATCTAAAATACAAAATTTGGAAGCTTTCATTTTCAAAAATATTTTCTTAGTTCTGGATAATTTTGGAGGAACTTGCAGGTTTAATATTACAAAACATATGTTAGCATACCAGGGTGCTTGTAAAAAGATTGATCTGTGGAGTCGCCATCTCCTGCTCATTATCCAGTTGATTTATGTCAAGGGCTTGAAAGTTGGTTTCAGTCATAAGTTTGGCTCTTTGTTGGCTTGATTTCAATGTCATATTCTAGTATTGTAGCAATCCATTTGCCTCTTTTTCCTTCAATTCCCTCTTGGGTTAGGATGTCTTTAACAATAGTGTTGGGCACATAAGCAATCACATGAGAGTATAAGATGTAAACTATAAAGTCCTTAATGGCCTTTACAAGTGCATATGCTTGTTTCTCCATGATTTGATATTTGAGTGGAGCATCTCTATGTGCCTTGCTAAAAAAGGCTATGGGTTTCTCACATCCCTGGTCATCTTTTTGAAGCAAAACAACAACGATTGTATGTTCTGATGCAAATGTGAATACGATAAAGTCTTTGTCAAAGTTCGGGCTTGTAAGGACTGGTGTTTGAGTCAAATTTTTTTTGATTTCTTCAAAGTCTTGTTTAGCTTCTATTTTCCACTTAACCTTGGAATCCTTTTTCAGCATGTTGTTCAACAATCTTATCAGCTCGACCAGATTTGGTATGAATCTTCTTAGAAAATTGATCTTTCCCAAAAAAGCTTGGAGTTTCTTGATGTTTCTAGGGTGAGGGACTTGCAGAATAGCTTGTATTCTATCCGGATCAATTCTACTACCTTCTTTGGAGATGATATGGCCCAATAATTTTCCTTCTTCTAGGCCAAACAATGATTTCTTTCGATTTAGTGATATGCCGTATTTTCTGCAAATTAAGAATACTTGTCTGAGATGATCTAGGTGTTCTTGATCTGATTTGGAAAAGGCAGCGAGATCATCTAGGTATATGACTAGGAAATCATGAATCTCTTTAGCAAAAGCTATATCCATTGCTCTCTGAAAAGTTGCTCCTGCATTCTTGAGTCCAAAAGGCATTTTCACATATTTGAATGTTCCCCAAGGGGTTGTGAAAGCAGTTCTATCTTGATCATCAGGATGCATTAGGATCTGATTGAAACCTAAGAATCCATCCAACTGTGAGATCCTTGAAGCACCCACCACCCTTTGTAGAATATGATGCATTTTGGGTAAGGGGTAATTATCTTTTAAAGGGACTTTGTTTAAATTCCTCAAACCGACACACAGTATAATCTCTCTTGTTTTCTTTCTAGTGGGCACCAAATTTGAAACCCATTCTAAAAATATAATGGGTGCAATAATTCCAGCTTCATACATTCTCTTGACTTCTTTCTCTATCAGAGGGAGAGCACAGGGTTGACTCTCCTAAGTTTCTGTTTGAAAGGTTTTTGGTTTTCCTTGAGAGGTATGGTGTGTTGGATAACAGATGTATCATGAGACTTTAGGTCCTAATAACTCCATGAAAAAACATCTTGAAATTCTTTGAACAGTTCAATATACTTCAGTTTTTGGTTAGGAGGTAGCACTCTAGAAAATTTTATCATTTTGGGATTCTCTGCAGTTCCTATATTATAGTCCTAAATTTCTGTGTTCAATGGCTACATTTTAGGTTTCCTAGAAATGTCATTTGAGTCAAAAATATCTTCCAAAGGAGTGAGGCCTGTAGGTAAAAAATTATCTTTCAAATCAATCACCTCACATTTTGCTCCAATAGCATCATCACATTCTTTTTCTTCAAGTTCCTGTAAATATACTTTAGCAAAATTTGTTGGATGTAGCATTTGGTTTGCTGTTTCAGCAGAAATATGTGTCTCAATTGTGTCTATTGATCGTTGTCACTTATGGCGCTTATATCGATTTTTGTGCTTGAAAAATCTTCTTTGAGGGTAAGGAAATTATTAATTTGAGTATCACTGTCAAAGACTTGCCAATTTTTAACATTATCAGGTACAGTTGGCCTATGTTTGATTTCAGCTGTGAATCGGTGATTGCGCTTAAATGGCAGTTTGCAAGTACTAGCAAAGGTTGCTAGACTGTGAGTGTGCAGATTTTGGTTCCTTGGAATTTTAGCAAGATTTGATTGTAGAAAGGTGTTGAGAATTTCTATTGCTACACCTATGTATGATCTTAGTCTAAGATCATTTGTGATAAAGTTACCTTTCATTTGTTGAATGATGAGATCAGAGTCTACCAAAATTGATATCCTAGTTGCACCTAGGCTTTCGATCACTTTGAGCCCTAGTAGGAGGGCTTCATACTCAACCATGTTATTAGTGCATCTAAAATTCAATATATATGCATGTCCTTCAGCATGGTCATTCTTCATATTGTGTATCCAAACTCCTGCCCCTAATCCTAGCTTATTGACAGATCCATCGAATTCTAGATACCAAGGTTTTCTTGCTTGGAACTAGTATCAGGAATTTTTACAATTTGTTTCCCTATATAATCTCTTTGGCTGGCCAAAGACTGAGATGGCGGCATAGGACATGTCAAGTTGCAAAGATCCTTGAAGCTTGGCACCCCACGATCTGGATAGTAACATTCCATATTTGGGAGGGATATCAGCCACTACCACATCCATTAAAATTGTCTTGGCTGGGTATTGTACCAATGATACACACAGATTTTTAATTAAGCCTAGACATCTGACTTGAATAGAATCAAATGAGAATAGGTCCTTGTATGGCTTGGTTATGTTTAGTTCTAATTTCTCCATCACATATTTGGGCATCAAATTGTGGGAGGCACCGAAATCAAACATTGCATTGTGAAGTATCTTATCATGAATGTTTAGACTGACATAGAAGGGAGGAACTCCTCCGTCTACCAATTTGCCATTCACTTCAGGACCAAATATAAGTTCTGGTTAGCCCACTGTGAACCAGTATATCTGTGTCTCTTGTTTTGTGCGTTTTCTGTGTTTATATTTCTGCAATATTTTATGTGTTCCATTGCTCCGTAATATATAATTTTCTAACAACTTCAGGACCAAATATAAGTTCTGGTTGGTCATCAAGGACATTCATTCCATCCTTGTTTTCTAAAATTTGTAATGATCTGCTGATTTGTTCTCTAAAAACTTCATGCTTAGCCAATTCAGATAGTGGGATGGCTATTTTTAACTTACTTATTTCAGTTTCCAAATTGAAAGGTTTTTCTGTTTGTGTTTTGACATTTTGGGCAGCAAGGTTCTGTTTTTCACCTAAGTTTTCAGTAGCAGCCTCTTTCACTGGAATTTTATGATGAGCTGGAGTTATTTGTACACCATTTTCTGAAGGTTCCTCTATGATTTCTTCAAGAGGAAAACTAGTTGGAGGGCGTTGGTCTGATTTTTGTTTGACTGAAACATCTTCAATGACTAGAGTATTTGAATTTGAAATTGGTTCAGGAGTAGTTTGTATATGAGAATCCTTGAGTTTGGTTTTGGTAGGTTTCTTGATTGCTTTCTGCTTGGGATCATTAGGGATGTCTATTCTTCTACTGCAAAGATTGTATTGTTGATGCACTTCATAGAAAGCTGTGTCATATCCTTCTTTGAAATAAAAAGACTCTCCTCATTGAATTTGGAACAGTTTGATAGATTGAGTCGCTTGGTCTTCTTTTATTAGGAAAATTTGTTGCTCACTATCTAGACCCATCAAATTGATTTGAGGATCTTCCATGGGCTCACCAGAAGTTGAAGCATCAACATAGTTTTCTTGGAATGGAGGTCTAATGTTTTGATCAGGGCTAACTTTTCCTATATTTGGATTTTGATTTTTTCTAAAGTGTGGATTTCTATCAGTGTTGCTTGGTTTTCCCTCCCATGAAGATTTTCTTTCATTGGTTTCCACTCTATCTCCCAATTTGTCCATACCTTTAATAATTGCATCTAGTTTTTGTTCAAATGTAGAAGGCTCTTCCTTAAAAGTTGTCCTTCTCTCAGATCTAGCCCGGTTTCGTTTAGAAATTAGATTGGCTTCAACACTTACAGCTATGCTCTGCATGTCTTCTAAGCTTGGAGGAGCTCTTTCCTTGAGTTGGTAAGCCATGTTCGAGTCAAATCCATCAGGGAATTTGATCAAGGCTAAGTCTAGTGGTGGTCTAAGATTCTGAGGAATGGCATTGTACACATTATTAAATCTGGCATAGTAATCTTGGACACTTTCTTGTGGACCTCTCTTCAAGTTCTCATACTCTGATAGGATGTGTAAAGGGTCCTTTTTCTTTTCCCATCTGTTTCAGAAAGTTTGATAGAGGGCTTCTGTATTAGCTATCGTGTTCACAGGGAGTGCCCTAAACCAGGTTCTCACATCACCAGTTAAACTCTGGACAAAAATTTTCATCCTGACATCATCATCATCAATCTTATAATTTTCAAAATAATGAGTCATTTTCTTAGTGTGTTGTTGAGCTGTATAGGTGCCAGTACCATCAAAATAGGTGATTTTACTTTGGTAATCGTGAGGCATAGCCCCTGGATTAGCAAGCAACTGCAGGGGAGCATATCGATTTGCCATATTAATAGGTAAAAATGGGACAGATGGAAGCACAGGGATAACAGCTGAGATAAGTGTTGTGGATGGAGGAGTAGAAAAGAGGTTTTAGAGTGATGAAGGTGAACTAGAAGAAGTTGCAGCAATGGGAGAAAGGACCTTTGATTTTCTAGTAGCAAAATCAGCTTGGAAAGAACTCTGCTGAGGTGTGCAAAGGCCTAAATCAGTAGAATTTTCTTGAACCGCTCAGATTCTTAGGCTCTTTGGGATCAAATTAGGATTTTCAAAAATAGCTGGAGGATTCAGATCTGGATTTGACCTAGTGTAACGAGTTTTCTTCTTTGGAGCCAACTTCTAAAAATATATTTTGGTATTTTCTAGGAATATTTGAAGGATACAAGTTTTGACAATATTTTGAAGGAAGCTGTTTGAAATATAAGAGGTGTCTGGCTTTCCTTCAGGTATGTTTGAAACAAGGAAAACTTGATCAAATTTTAAGACAGCTGTTTAAAGCCTAAAACTACGCTGGAGATAGACTGAAGTAGATTTTAATTACTCCTGTGATTGCATGGTAAAAACAGTTTCAAAGGCTACCTGGCTAACTTCAGGCTCCATTTGTAGTTTTAGAAAGTAGACAGCAGTAACAAACATTCATTCAGTTTCCCAGCGGAGTCGCCAATGATGTTATCACTCAGTTTGTTCCCCAAAACTTGTGAGAAAAGGTAATACGACCGAGGTAATCACTAACCAATATTTTAGATGCAGTTTCTAGCCAACCTGCACCCAGAGAAGGCTCTCTCCTTATAATTTAGCTTTGTTTTAAAGTATTTTAGGCTAGTTATGATGTACAAGGGTTTTGTTTTGATATTTTGGATGGTGATATTCAATAGGCATGGGAGGCAAGTCTAAAGAGTCTATTCCATTGGGCTAATGGAGTCTATGAGGATGAACTGCTGAATGTGTTTTCTTTGGCAAAAGGTAATACTACAGAGCAAGATAATCAACTTGGAACAATTTTATAATCCGGAAATAGATGGAATGAAAGCCAGTGGGTGAAGGGCAATTAAGAATCCTTCACCGTGTTGGTAGGGGGATGTGCATGAGTATTATCAAAGAGAAGTAAAGAATTAGTTGAAACAGGAACAACTAAGAATTCTTGTTCATGCTAACTCTGAAAAAAACATAATTAGCAACAAAAATTGAACACAGAGTGTATTTAAACAAATTATGGGGTATTATTTTTCCCTGTCACTAAGAATATGAAACATATATGAGATTTGCAAACACAAAAAATACGAAATATAGGTTAGAATGACTTATTGATCCATGGAAAGACACAAGCGTTCTGTAGCAGAGATCAGAGCATCAAATTCGCATTCAGACAGTACAACAAACAATAAACTTCATTAGCCTTTGCATTAGAAATTTTCAGAGTTACAACGCAGTCCAGAAAAGAGATCACCAACCCTGAATACATCTCTTGGGGAGGTATTTATACAAAAAGGAGTTACAAAATATCTTGTAGATAAAATATCAAGCAATAACTTCATCCATCTACTTTACAGGAGAAGTAAATGAGAGAAATGAGTGCAGAAGTAAACTTTGGTGTGCTAGCTGTTCAGTTGGTCAGATATATTTGACATTTTGGACTGAGTGAGTCGGCTGGTAGCTGTCCCTTTATTCTGTGTTCCTGCATTGCTGTCCCAGCCCTTTCATCTGTGCTTGATCCACTTTTAATGCGTAACAGTCCCAGCTTGACTCCTTCTTTTGTTGTTTTTACTTTTATGATATGTGCCACGTGTTTTTCCATTGGATTAAATGCAGATGATAAAGAAAAGTTAGAATTACCTTGGTAAAACCTCCAACATGCTCTGCCACCATTGGTCTATTGGTAACTGGTGTCTTTGTATTTTTATTAATGTTTCATCAGCCTCAATATACCTGTAGAAGTTGTGCTGGACTGCAAAAATATGATTTATTTCATGTTCAATATAGAATAGATTTTCCAACTTGTCATATAAGCTCTGTCCAGAGGGAGGTCCTATGTCTGCTGAAGTGCTTGATGATGTTGTGATCTGATTGGCAACATATGTGTTTACCCTGTGAGCATATTGTTCATGTGTCAACAGTCTCTGATTGCTGGTTAAAAGACTGGGTAGACCCTTATGCTGCAAGACTGTAAACTTCTCTATGAAGGCATTTATCTCCATCTGCATTTCTTGGCACTTTCTTTCCAAATTCTGTATAAAGTTCCTCATGGTCAACACCTTTTTCACAGTCAAAATGGTGCCTGTTCTGTCCCTGATCTCCAGAGCCACTAGTTTTTCCCTCGTGTGAGTGTTTAAAAAATGAGTTAATCTATTGGCCTACTCGGGCATGTTTCCCAATGATTCTTTGGCCTTTTGAATCTCTATTTGGGCCTTTTCTATCAATTCAATTAGCTCATGGATCTTCTGAATTGATTGCCATTGATCAGTGATAGATTGGCCAATTTTGGTCCAATTTTTTTTTTAATTTCTGTTAGAGGTTTATGAAGAGTGAGGTCTTTCTCCAAGGATTTCACCTTATTTTTCAAGGCCTTTACCTCTTTGGTTTTATTTGCCACTATTATCTTAGATTTTTCATAGCTTACCTCTAGCTTTGCCAACCGTTCTTTGGCCTCTTTAAGCTCTGACATTTGGACTTCTAATTCTTTTACTGCTTTCATCAATTATTCCATGCTCATGCTAGTGTCTGGTGCTGTTGTTGTTGTTGCTGCTGAAGCATCTATGGCTGATGTACCTGTTGTTGATGCTGAGGCAGTGGGAAGGATTGCTGCTACAACTGTGGGAGGGGCGGTGGTAACTGTTGGAGCTGCTTCATGTGGTTGGGAGGTCGACTCTCCCTGCTTGGCTTGCAATGCTTTCTCCAACTCTTGCTCCGTTTCAGTTAGGCTTTGATTCATCTTTATCAGCAAATCCATCATGTCTTCTTCTACGTTTTCTTGTGCAAGTTCTGTAGTTTTTTGGTGCATTGTAACAGGCAGCTTCAATTGCTTCCTAACTACAATAATATATTCTTCCTTTTCTTTATCATTTCTTTGATACCTTTGGCATCCTTGGGACCATGTCCCAGCTCAATAATTATTTCTTCCAAGGTCTTTATTCTATTGTCTTTAGCCAGGGAAGATATATTTTCCAAATCTAATTGGGCAGATGTATTGCTTAATGACTCCTTCAATTGGTGGGCCAGTATTGCCTTGCTTGCCAACGTAGCATAGACCATCTCACCTGTTTGTTTGTGCAGCTCAATTTGATCCATTGGTGTATGTCTTTGGTGAGGACCTCTAGATTTGTTCTTCTATAGTCAGCAGCTGTCTGTGGTTGCTGAACTTTAGGCTTGAAATGACTTAAGATCATCTTTTCCTCTTTAGTGTCATATGCAGACATAAATCTTTGCTATTTGAAAGGTGTCATTTTGAGAAATTTGTCATAAAGCTGCATTCTCAATGGCTCATTCTGGGCCTTTATATCCATAAATGTTCTTTTAAAATCAGAACGATGCTTACTTTGTGGTCTTGAGGAGGAAACTTCCATACTATGTTGTGTCTCCAGTTCCTGCCCGTGAGAGCTGGTGGATGTTTTTTGGCTAGTTGCCCTCTCCTCTATTGTGCTTTCAGTGATTTCTTCAACAATTTCCTCTTCAGGTAGAGGATCCGCCCTTTGCCTTTTGGCCTCTGGCTGCTCTGTTGATCCACTTGCAGGTGTGGTCTCTTCTCTATCCCTTTTCTTGCTTCTTTCCTCATTGACAAGAGTCTGTAATGCTGGTACCTGTGATGCCTCTGTCTGTAGTCAAGGACCCTTCCCTTGGCTTTGTTCCTTTGAGGTAGTTGGATGTTCTGTCATTGTTTCTTGCTCTTTATCTACTACCTCCTTGCCCTTTGTTGTCCCTAGAGTTGGTGTCGTCCTTTCTTGGGCAGGTTGTTGTGAAGCTGCAACAGTCGATGTGCCTTCTCCGGTTTGCTGTGGTACTTTGAATGACACCTGCCCAAAAGAATATAAGTCAAGAGTCTTCTCAAGATTTTTCATATTTTGTTCCATTTTTTCTTCCTCGGTGAGTTCTTCAGTCAAAGTGCCTTCTACCCACTCATCTTGATTGGCAAATTGCTCTATTTCAGGGATCTTGCAATGTTCATAGGCTGACAACCTATATTTCATTTTTCTTGCATCGATAAAGCCATTTTGGTCATAGGATACCCACCAAAAGCTTCTCTTTAGTCTGAGTTTTTGACCCAATATCTCATCAGCATCTTGCCATCTTTTTGTTCATAACATAGGGGCCTAACTGGTCTCTCAATTTCAGCTGAGCCTTTTTATTGGTGCTATGAAAATGAGTCAAATCTGAATTGATAAATTGCCTAAAATATTCCAAGGCAAATAATCTCATTGGCACATATTTTGGTAGCCTGCAGGGGCACAACTCACAGCCATATATCCTGATAATAGTGTGATTCTGGTAGAAGTACCAGTCACCTATTTTGTAGCTTTTGGAGAGCTGTAATATTTTATGCATATCATATGACAATCTAGGAGGAGGAGTTCTCATAAGGAGAGAAGAGACTGGGTATACAAACATGTCAATAAACTCACAGTAAGAGTAGGGAGAGTTGTGGACTTCATGAAATACTGAGGTCCAAAAAATCACAGACCTCTTTTCTCCTTTAGAGTCCAATTTTCTAATGGGAATTTGGAAACTGTCTAGCTGATAATACAAGAACAGATGATAGATGTAGGATGAGTACTTGAAGACTCCTTCCCTGTCTAGATTCAAGAGATGGTCATGGATCTTGTTGGCAATGAATTTAGAATAGTTGTATTTGACAACAGGGGGCTGCCCTGGGGTAAATATGGACAATAAAACCAATACAGTTTCATCAATATATTCACTTGTCTTTAACCCCAGAATATAAGATATCATATCAACAAGTAATTTACCCACTTCATTGAAACATGCATAGTGAAAAGGAGGTGGCTTCTTGGGCTGATAGTCTGGTTTCATAAATACTTGGGAAATTTGAGCTATCTCTGAGCTAGGGAGTTTGGGACCTTCATCAAGTAAGAATTTCAACGTAAGAGGAAACAAAAGCTGAGTTGGTTTGAATTTTAGCATTTGATTTATGGAGTCAGGAGTTATATGAAAGATGGTAGTTCCAGATGGAGTTTTGACTACCCTTTGGGTTGGTTCATAGTTCTCATAGCAGAGGCGAATTATCTCAGGGAAAACATTGACAGATGGGAGGTAGTAGATGGGTAAATTTGATTCCCATATCCCATAAAAATCATTTTTGCTTAAATAACTGTTCCTTAGTTCACAAAATGCTTGGAGATGGTTCCTGTCACCAGCTAAGTCTTGGATTTGATAATCTTTATCAGCTAATCGCAACCATTCCAATTCCTTGTGAGGTGCATTGAGAGGGGCTATATTGGGGGCTACTGGAGCTTCCATTTTTCAAATGTTTATGATTTTAAATCTGTAATTCGGTTTTATGTGGGAAAAATAGGCAAAACCACAGCTAAGAGTGCTTTTGTGCTTCAGTTACACTGTTAAATTGGTTTGTATTTAGCTCAATGGGCATAATTTACAGAGGGAGAGGGCGTTTGCGGGATTCCTTGACAAAACAGGCAACAACAGTAGGTAAAAGAGGCAATTTTTTGGAGTTTCTTAGAGAATTTGCAGGCCAGAATGAGCTTGAATTCAGTGGTGGGCTCCAGTATTGCAGCAACAATGCTGCAACTCTTGGGACTCCCTTCTTTACTTTTATCAACCCGATAGTTCGTAACAAACTTGGAAGCCACGATGTTGTATGCACAAGTAGTAGCTCTTGTCGCAGCTGTCACTTGGTCAGCTGGCACAAGTCCACTAGGGGCTCAAGCCAACTTCTATGAGCTCTGAGAAGAAGTTTTTTAACTGATGGATGGAAGCTAACTCGAAGGAAGCTAATCTATTTGCAGAAGGAAACTGAAAAGCTGAAAGTAAACACAAACCCTAGCAAACCCTAATTTTACCAGCTAGCTCTACTGATGCAAGAAAGAGGATGCAAGTTACTAGGAGAGATGCCATTGACTTCTAAGAAGATGAAATGCATGTATTTAAGCTATGTCTATAGCAAAATCTAAAAGAACCATCTTTTTGTATTTTTGAATAAGTTGTCAGAATTATCATGCACGCGATTTAACTGTTTTGACTATGCATAGGTGGATTGGAAAGATGAAATGCTTGGAAGAGTTTGGGAAGGTTCAGAGAGGGCCTAAGGGGTCCCTAGCACCCTTCCTGAGAGTTTCACATAGTTTGGCCTTCAAGAAACTGCTTTCGTGAGCTTCTACAAGAAGTCTGCAGGGGTTCTATAGGATGTCTAGAGTTTCTACAGGATGTCTATAATTTTTTACAGGATGTTCATAAATGGGATTTTGGAGCATGGATGGAGGGAAAAAGGTGGAGGAATGGGTATGGAGGTGAAATAGGGGTGTAGGGGAGTTCAAGACTTGGAGGATGGAATTGAGGAGTGGCGCAGATGGTTAGATTTGTTCAAGGAGGGATGAAACGATGTTGCACAAGAAGATGAGAATCATGGCAAAGTAAGAAAATGAGGAAAATGTAAGGTAAGGGTTCTAAGTGAAGGATGAAGCAGGTAGGTTGGATGGAGTATGGGTAGGTAAGGAAGGATAA
>APFE031596820.1:0-11898 GCA_000404065.3 Pinus taeda | reverse complement strand
AGGTACTCTGCAAGTGGTTTTTCAAACTGAACAAACAAACACTTAGAAAACCTATGACCTAGTTACTTCACTCTATTCTGACCTAAGTAACAACAAAAGGAAATGAATAGAAGTTTATTCAAAATGAAATGTGTGAAATAACTATACAACTAAGAAATAATAAACTGAAGCATTTAAACACTACTAATATCAGCATCTGCAAATGAGGATTCCAACACTAAGAATTGCATGACAAAGCAAAACAACGTTTTTGTTGGCAGCAATGTCACCTTTGTCCCAGCTCACAATCCCACTGAGGGAGAGGTAAGATCAGAGGTGCTTGATGGCCTTTTTCTGGAGATCTTCCCTGTTACAAATCTATCAACTAAATCTGAGCATGCAAAATCCTATCTGATCATTAACCATGACCTATGTAACCAGCAAGGTGTTAATCTACTAAACATAAATTATTTTGCAAAGACATAAAACCAAATACAATACATGAAGGAGGCCTTGGCTCTTAGGTTGGGCCCAACCCAAGAGCTACAGGCTCCTATAAAAAACTCAGAGTTGAGGCCAAATAGAACTCCTTTTCATTATCCAAAAATAATCATCACAAGAAAGTTATACAGTAGTAGCTACAAGAAAACGAGCTGAGAAAATGACAACACTCTAGTGCAAAAATACAACAGTTCCAAAAGTAAACTATGAAGGCTGAGGCCTTCCTATTTATACACTATGAGGGGCCTAGCATCCCTCCTAAATTCAAGGGACTCGGCTGTTCCAACTGCTAGTAAACTGTCACTCTTCCCAAAGTTGCTTGGCTGCCTTTAGGATTCGTTTTGGTGGCCTGTTGAGCTCGGAGTTGAGGGTGGAGATTTTGAGGAAGGGCCATTTAATGTCAGAGACAACCCACCTACGAATCCTCACCTAAAGCTTGGCTGTCACCTAGCCCATAATTTCTTGGTTTTGCTCCAAAACTTGTCCAAAAAACCTGAAATAACCACGTATTAGCCTCCCTGGTAGAGTGACCACCCTTGTTCGTTCAAATAACATAAAAATACTAAAAAACATGCATAATCTATGAAAAATGGAGGATTGAACAAGGACAATTAGGCAAAATGAGCCCAATAAGTTACCCAATTCGGGGATCATCATCACCCCCCGCTAAAGGGGTTGCTCATCCTCTAAGCAACTAGTCCAACTCATCGTCCTTAATAGCCTTGACCACCTCCCTCACATCCCAGGCCTCTGAAGTGATATCTTCTTCACGGTCATGAAATCCTGCTTTGCTTTCCACTTCTTCCCACTGCTTGTGTTGCTCCTCTTCTCTGACTCCCTCTAACAACCCTAAAAGCAAGGGAGGACTGAATTTGAGGCCGATCCAGCTGGCCTGAAGATTCTGCATGGACTGTTTGTAGAGAGGCACTCTTGCCGAGGCCTTCCTCATCCTTGTGGGGGTGTGGTATTCTTTAATCTTTAGGCTGTGGGACAGTGAATTCCATCTTCCGGAGCAAGCATGAACATAGTTATCCCCCAGCAGTCTCTCCATGTCCTCAAAATGGGCTATGGCTTGAGCTTGTCATCCCATGTAATTTGGTAGGGCCTAAGGGTCATTGGCCAAGATCCCGGGTGATTTCTCCTTTTTCTTCTCAGCCTCCATACTTCCTGTAGAAAGTCCTGTGCTGACTGTTTTCTAGCTTCCTGTAGAAACGATTTTCATTGTTTTGGCCTGCTTGGCTAGGGGTGCCTTCTCTTTCAATTTTGCTATGGTTTCCTTGGGTGTGCTCTCACTTTCTTGGACCTTTTTAGTCCTCTCTGCCGTGATTTAGAATCATTTCTCCCTTAGTGTTTGTGCCTTTATTCCACCCACAATTTTGGGCTCAGCAACTTGGCCTTTCTCTTGTTTCTCTTCTTGTTCTTTCTGTGGTGGTCTGTCCTGGGTTTCCTTACCCTTGGCTTTCTCTTCAGCTTCAAGCTGTTTCCCTTCTTCACTGCTGGATGAGGTGAGTTCCTCGACCAGAATTCTTATATCATCATCTTTGGACATATTGCGGAAAATTTCCCAGGAGAGGGGGACAGTGTAGGTATGGAGGCCATCATCTACCAGAAGCTTACTGAGCCCATGATGGGCTAGCTGATCTGGTGTCCCTTCCTTTAGTTTTGTGCCACATCCAATCAATGATTGCAAGAGAAAATAGGGGATGCTTAACTTCTGCCCTGGGGGTAGATCCAACCCATGTCTTAGTTCTTTTAGCAACCGGAAATGATAGCCGTAAACAATACTGAACCACCCCTCATAGGTAATGTATTTCATAATTTCGAGATTGGATTCACTCCATAGAGGATGTAAACTAACCCTTCTTACCCCATTCTTATCTTCTGCAAATTGTTCCTCTGGTAGGAAGAATTCGTTCTTGGCTTTTTGGCCTAGTCCTCTCTCCTCTTTGCTCCAAGGTATCCCCAATGGCAGGTCAGTGACTCGACTAATGAGTTTAGGGGTTAGCTTTAAGGTCAACCCTCTGAAATTCACACTGGCCAGTGTCTTTGATTTAGGTTGCAGATACAACAAGAATTCTTCCGTTATTGCATTGTCATGTCCCTGAAGTTTGTCACAAAATGCCATCCAATTGGCACGGGTGAAGAGGTCCACTACTGTGGGGTGTTCACACAATTTTCTAGAATCCGAGGGTTCCTTCCTGATAAACCCTCCTGGCATGGTGAGAGTACTCTGTTTTGGATTATGCTCTAATCAGAAAGGGGTATTCTGTTTATGGTTTCTTCCCCTGAACTTTGAAGACAGTATCCCTCAGGTGTTTATATTTCACTTTGCACCAATTCCCTGGTTATAATGCTGTTGCTGCCCAAAACGCGACCGTTAAAAGGGAATTAGACTCCCACAAACAGAGTACAGAACTTAATTTTCATCCCCAACATGCATTCAACCACATAAAAGTCACATTCTTCATGCAGAGGTTAGCCCTCACAATGGTTTATCGTTTCTATAGGAGGAATTTCTTAACAGGAACCATGGAGGAGAATTTGACGCAGAACCAACTAAAAAATTCTGTGTATCACACAGGCAAACTACTGTTCTTGACCTCGAAGCAGACTTGCTTCTAATTCTTTTACTCCAGACAGTTTAATTCACCACCTTTCGAAATATCATACATGGGAATGGTGTTTTCGAGGCTACCTATCTTTGAAACTCCAATTTCGACGCAGGCAGTCCAGGTTTCTCTGTTCTGGGAGGCTATGCCGTGTTTCCTGTAGAGCTCCTTCCTATAGAGAGCTTTGCCAGGTACTAGAGGATGTCACGGCGCTTCTAAACGAGCCTGGGACACAGGAGGATTTTGAAACGTGCTAAGAAGCTTGGGCTAACAAACTGCAGGGGAGGAGGACGCGTACTTTGCTGAAAACGGTTGCAAGTGTAAATGACAGCGGTTCATCATGAGTTCTTCAGCCAAGAAATTTTGAATTACGGTGAAATTCTTGGCGGGGAGGTGAGGTGTCCAGGCTGATCCGTTGTCCAATGTCACGGCCATTATTCTCCTGCATGTCTCTGGCTGCCATTAATTCTCCTCTCCCATTAACCACCGCCAACACTGTTAGTCCACTGATTTCCCGACTAGACACTTCCCACGTGTCGGCTACACGTCTCTTTGGCGTAACCGAGCTCGTTCGGATCCCACAAGGCCATTCGACTGACTGTGGGCACCAAATTCGTTCAATCTGCACCATTTCACAGACATGTAGAGTATAGTCTATGCAATTTGACGAATAAGGTTAGACACTTAATTATGTTGCCGTGGATGTGTTCTGCAGGCTTCAAGACGTGGAATGATGGCTTTGCTCACTGCTGCTTTGTGCACTAGCGCTGGAACTCCTTCTTTCATTGGCTGATGTTGTATGCACAGCTTCGAGACCCGATCCTCTGGTCGTAAACGCTACATGCACAGGCTCCGTCTGATTTTAGCTGTTGAGGAGGTATTCACATCCGAGCGGAGCTTGTTACATGTTCCCTATATCGATTTTAGCTGTTATTGACTCCATAGTATGTGCTCCAAACGGATCAGCTGCTACAGGATTCCTGTAGGACATCCTGTAGCTGCTTCTCCTCTTAGGATGCAGGCTAAACAAGTATGGCTACATTCACTGATGAAGAGTCTAGGTGGAGCTTGAACGGGTAGAGTGTGTGAGCCTTTGTTGCTTGATATTTTACTTGAAATTTTTCCTCTTTTTCTTTGTTGTCAACCTGAGAAAAACAAGGTTTCTAAAATGACTGTGCAAGAACACACGACCAGGTGGGTGACAGAGGTGTCAAGAGATGGAACAGGGCGCCACATGGTGTTGGATTAGATAGAGGTGTGGCCTTAGGTCTAACAAACTGATCCCAACCATCAGATTTCCTCTCAAACTTGAATTTGGCTCGTCCGAAAGTTATACAGGATGTTTCCTGTAGAAATTCAGGACTTCCTGGCCTGGAACTTCCTGTAGAAAGCCTAGAACTTCCTGTAGAAGCCCCAATCTCAACCCGAATGTGACCAGATCCTAGGAGAGGTGAGTGGCCATGGAGGGGGTGTCCTTGAGCCTGGCATGGACCCTTGTCCTCATTTTGCGCGCCCCTCTTTTCTTGCAATGTAGGATGTCCTACAACCTGCAATTAATTCACAGAGATTAGTCCTACTTTATTTTTTTTTTCTTTTTTTTTTCTCTTCGTTTTTTTTTTTTAATGAGACAGCTAGGGCGCCGCAATGAGGTTTTCACCCTCACTGTCTACCCTGGTCGCCTCAAAGAGGTTTTCACTCAAGGATCTTTTTATTCCACATTTTTTTATTTCTCTAGAGACAGCTGGGGCGCCTCCATGAGGTTTTCACCCTCACTGTCTACCCTGGGCACCTCAGAAAGGTTTTCACCCAAGGATCTTTTTTATTTCTATTTTATTTCTCTTTTTTTTTTTTTTTTGATGATCAAAGTGTGGGTGGAATAGGAGCAGAGCCCTGCTCCACTACCAACACTGATTTTTCCAAAGTTTCAATGAACTCCTGCCTTGAAAGAGGTTTCTTGTAGATTTTCAACCGATGCCCATTGACAAGCATGGGATGGCTTTTTCATCAATGGTCCTGATAAGGACTGAACCATTGTCATTACACTTCTCCACTGCATATGGTCCTAGCCATCTTGTCCTCAGCTTTCCTTTGAACTATTTGTATCTTGAGTCATACAGCAGCGCCCAATCTCCCGGCTGGATTTGCTTTTCATTATGGTGTCGGTTGTGCCATATCTTCCTTTGAAGTTGGACTACTTCTGAGTGGAGGAGGGCCTGCATTCTTTGTTCATATAATCCATTGAGCTGCAGTAATCTTTCACATTAAGCATGGCTGAGATCTAGGTCCAGCTGAGCTGCCACCCTCAATGTGTTATACTCGAACTCTATGGACAACAAAGCTTTCTTCCCGTAGACCAGCTCATAAGGTGTGAAACCGGTTGTAGTTTTCCAAGTGGTGTTGTAGGCCCAGGTGGCCTCAACCAGGTGATCTACCCAATCCTTTCTGCTGTTTTTCACCACCTTAGTCAAAATCCCTTCCAATGCTCTATTATTGACTTCCACCTGTCCATTTGCTTGGGGATGATATGGGGTGGAAGTCCTGTGCTTGATCTTGTGATGAGCGAGCAAATATTCAATCAAGTTGGAGGTGAACTGGCTTCCTTGATCGGTGACTAACTTTCTTGGGTAGCCAAACTTGTAGAAGATGTTTTCCCTTAAGAACTCAGCCACTTTCTCTTCTGTTTCTGCCTTGATTGCCTTTGTTTTCGCCCACTTTGTTAGGTAGTCGGTGCACACAATGATGTAAGACCTTTGCTTTGAAGGAGGGTTGATTAGTCCCATGAAATCCATGCCCCACTTCTTAAATGGCTCGAAAGTCACTTGAGGTTGGAGGGGCATTTCATCCCTTGGAGTAGGTTTCCCCATCCTCTAACATCGGTCACATTGGCTGATGTATCTTCTGACATCTTGATGAAGAGTAGGCCAATAGTAGCCAGTCTGTAGAATTTTGAAGGCGGTCCTTTTTGCTGCAAAGTGGCCTCCACATGGTCCATCGTGGCAGGTTAGGAGGATGTCAAAGACTTCCTCTTCCCTAACACAACGCCTCAAGATCTGATCTGGGCTGATTTTAAATAGATTGCCCCCGATCCAAGTGAATGGGGCACTCTTCCTCATGATTTTGCTCTTCTCCTTTGGGGACAGATGTGGAGGGAACTGTGCTGAGACCAAGTAGTTTGCTATATCAGCAAACCATGGAGAGAGTACTGAGATAGCAAACAAGTGTTCATCTGCATCTGGTCATCCACTGTCCCTTCCTCACCTGCAGGAAAATCCAATCTAGATAGGAAGTCAGCAACAACAATTTCCTTACCGGGCTTGTCAACAACAGTCAAATCAAATTGCTGCAACAAAAGTAACCATCTAATGATACGAGCATTCTCATCAAGTTTATTCATTAAATATCTAATCGCAACATGATCAGTGTGTACAAATGTTTGATAACCAGTGATGTAGTGCCTGAACTTGTTTAAGGAATGGACTACGACCATGAACTATTTCTCGGTTACCGTATAGTTCATCTCTGCCTTGGACAGGTTTTTGCTAACAAAGTATATGGCATATGGCAATTTCTCCTCAACTTGTCCTAGGGCTGCTCCTATGGCTTTGTTCAAGGCATCAGTGTGGATGTGGAAAGGTAGGGCCCAGTTTGGACCTCTCAAGATCGAGGCGGATACTAGCTTACCTTTCAACTCATCCAGAGCCCCTTGGTAGTCATTAGCTCATTTAAATTCGACGTCTTTTACTAAGAGGCTAAACAATGGCAAGGCTAGCTTACTGAAATCTTTGATGAATCTTATATAATATCCTGGCAAGCCTAGAAAAATCCGAACATCTCTCACCTTTTGAGGAGGTGGAACCTTTTGGATGATAGAAATTTTGTTAGGATCCACCGGCAATCCTTGCTGAGAAATGGCATGACCTAGCACAGTCCCTTCAGTCATCAGGAATTCACATTTTTCAAGACTGAGGGATAGGTTCATCTCAATGCACTTGTTTAAAACATTTCCTAGGTTGGACAAGGCTTCTTGGAAGTTAGACCCATAAGGACTAAATTCATCCATATAGATTTCCATCGAATCATGACCCAGCTCAGCAAATATGCTCAATACTGCTCTCTGGAAAGTGGCTGGAGTGTTGCATAGCCCAAAGGGAAGGACTCGGTAGGCAAAGGTACCCATGGACAAGTGAAGGTGGTCTTATCTTGGTCTTCCGGGCTGATTTGGATCTGATTATACCCACTAAACCCATCTAGGAAAGAAAAGAACTTCTTCCTTGCTAGTCCATCCAACACTTGATATATGAAAGGCAAAGGGAAATGGTCTTTCTTGGTG
Source organism: Pinus taeda (assembly GCA_000404065.3). NCBI lineage: Eukaryota > Viridiplantae > Streptophyta > Pinopsida > Pinales > Pinaceae > Pinus > Pinus taeda. The sequence continues at coordinate 4,479 of APFE031596820.1, read as the reverse complement.
GCCTTGTTAAGTTCCCGGTAATCTACACAAATTCTCCACTTCCCGTTCTTCTTGGGCACAAGCACTAGAGGTGAAACCCACTCACTATCGGAGATGGGGTAGATGAATCCTGCATCCAATAACTTTTGCAATTCCTCTTTGACAATGTCTTTAAGGGTTGGATTCATTCTCCTCTGAGGCTACCTGACTGGTTTACAATCCTCTTTAATGTAAATATGATGGGTATAGACCGAAGGATGGACTCCTTTCATTTCCTCTGTATTTTTTGCCTGTCAGTTCCCTGGCAGCGCACTTTTTCTTTTGACAGTCGCGCTACTGGGCGCAATCTGCTTTCATACATCTCGCGCTATACTCTTGTTAGCTCGAGTTGCAGGCCCACAGTCGCGCCATACTGGTCAGATCTATTTAGGAGCCTGTTGGTCAACCTCTGTTGCTTGGATCTGGTTTTTACGCTGTGTATGCCTCCTGTGGATCTTTTGGTCAGTTTACATGGTTGCATGAAACTCTCGTTTTTCTTTTTCCTTGTTAGGTGGTTGTTTTGTTTCGAAAAACTGGCTATTAGTTTCCTTAAAAGTAATTTTCCGGCAATGAACGTCTCTTGAAAGTTTTACGTGCATCGTCATTTTTTTTATTAACATTTAAAAAGAAAAGAGAAAAGAAAAAGTTTATTTTTGTTTTATCATTTAGTCATGTTGTGGTAATTCTTTTTGTTTCAAAAAAAAAAAAGAAAAGAGTTTTTCCTTTCTTATCGATTAGCTGCATCAGAATTATTTGGACATCGTTTTGTTTACATGAACCTCTTCGCTCTCCTATAGCTAGTTTTCATACAAGCAAAACGAATTCAATTTTTCATGTAGTTGCATTTAGTTTCTTTTTCGAGAGATTACATTCGTTAAGGCCAGCAAACCGAAACTTAATTAAAAGATCAATGTAAAAAAATTTTCAATGAACCTAACAACGCATTGGAACCTAACGCTTATACTTTAGATGTCTAGGCTAGAGACGTGTTCCGGCGTCGTTAATCCTGGTAGATTATCGTCGAGTGGTTGGGTGATTCCTCCACGGTGAAGCGATAGGTACCAGTACGGACTGTGCTCCCACGTACCGTCGCGTATATTTTGGGAGACCCCTCTAGGATTACAACCTTTTATCCTTAGGAAGCCGAGTCTACCGCCCTACGGACCGTAATGCACTGAACACAGCATTCGGAAAGATTGACTGCAGTACGGAAAGTCCTTGGTGATCGTCTGATCGCTAAGGTGTATAAGCAGTTTTACGGTTCGTTTGGTACACCCTCTTGTTTAGATTTCCAGAGTAGTCAGCTTTTGATCCTTTTCAAACTGTCAAACAGAAAAGGTGTAAGCAAGCAGCTTGTCACTTCGTGCTCGAAAAACATTCGAAGGAGACTAGAGTCAACTTTTCGTCCTTTTCTCGACTCTCTAAATATGAAAAGGTCAAATTAAAATGTCTTAATAATTTATTCGACCGCGATCACATTACCCGCTTAGACTTTGAGTGCGATAGTTTGGCTAAGAATTCGTCTTTCCATGGCAAGCTTCTCGGGTTTCGTCAACCTAAATCCCCTACCTAGCGGGGATGCTGGTCGTTTCGCTTCTAATGGAAGTACTGGTACCCTCTATATGGCAACGATAACCCTCCCAGGGTTAACTGTTGGGTTACCGGTTTGGCTTTTTCCAAACTCTGTGGTCCCTTCTATGTCGGTTGATCCTACGTCAGTCCCGCCCCCTGCTCAACCCCCGGTTGAATCGCAGGTAGACCCCACCCCTTCGATACCCCCTTCGACGACTCCTTCTTCGCCTGGTGGAAGTACCCAGGTAGCTCACAAGAAGAAGAAGAAGGTCATCACTTCCTTCACCTTTGTCCACTCCTGGACAAAGCCACCTCCATGTTGGAAAGTTTTACGAAACCTCCACCCCAACTCCCCGCTGGGTATCAGCGTCTCTCTGCCCCCGCAGAAAGCCCTCCTACTGATGACAAGACCGGTTCACCTACCTCTCTTGATCAGTCCCCTCTTACAGCACCTGGTCCTATCTAGCTTATCCCCGATCAACACTCGACCGACGATTGTGCTAGTTCGAGTTTATCATCAGTTGACAAACCTTCTCTCGATGACAAACCTGTTCCAGATAACGATCATCAACAGGTTCTTCATATTTCGTCAACTCCTGAATCCTACGATGATCCTCTTATCCATTTCGATTCAGAGGGTCCCCCACCAGCTCCTTTCGAGCATACAGGCAGTTATCTGCTTCCCCTACCTCGCAGTTCAGCTATCTCCTTTGATTGGAGTCAACTGACCTCATATCGCCTCCCATCCCATGTACCTTTCCAAATCACCGTGCATGCCTATGATACGGCCCTACCTGGCACCATCATAGATGAAGGCGCATCCGCTAGCCTGATGTCATATACCACTTGGCAAGCTATCGGTTCCCCACCACTTAAGCCAATCACACATACTTTATTGGCTTTCGACGGCAGATCATGTCAGTCATTAGGCATCCTCCCTCAGTGACCTATTACTTTGGGTGGCAAGACCGTTTTTCTAGATGTCATGGTCACTCAAAATGCCCTTGGAAACAATTGTCTCCTTGGTCATGACTACATCTATGCCATGGGAGCTCTAGTTTCCTCGCTTTTCCGTGTAATCTGTTTCCCACATAACGGACAAATTGTCACTATTGACCAGTTGGCATTCTTTAGCTCCCCCCTAACATGGTCACCCCCTCCCGGTCCTCCTCCTTCAGTTGCCCCTGCCTATTCGCAGGTCAACTATGTGAGTACCTTTCCCCCATCTCCACCTAGCACTACCCACATGGTCAACAGTGTTGTGGGGGCATTAGATTCCGGTCTACACGGCTTCGATCTCCCATCGAGATCACCACTTCAGGAAGCCCCGGCTTCCTTTTCTCTATGATCATGATTGATCGGAGCATAGTTTTTTTTTTTCCTATCTCAAGCTCCTTAAAATAATGAAATGCGGATTCTTCGAGGATGGTTTTGATCGTGTCGCAACCTCGTTAAAAAATGAAACATGATCGGTCGGAGCATAGTTCATTTCTCAATGTCAAGCTCCTTAAAACATGAAATTGAGTCAGATGAAGGATGCAAACCTCTGTTTGTTCTGAACATCGTCTGATGCACAAGCAGGGATTTGCATGCTCATCGAGGATAGTTTTTTTAATGTCTCAACCTCATTAAAATAATGAGACACTGTATAGTCGAGGATAGTTCATACATATTATGTCAACCTCGTTAAAATAATGAACCGGACGTCCGTGTTTTTCACCGCACAACCCTTTATCAACCTTCAATCCATTTTCAATGGATTCAAGCTTGGGGGGCATACACCTCGGATTGACACATCACTTAGCTACGCAATCTTTGGGGGCACGCCCGTTGTTTTTCACCTTCCATCAAACATAGTTTACATGAATTCCACATGTTTTTAAGCTTGTATAAAAATAAAATCTTGTATAAAAATAAAATATGTGCGTATATACGTTTTCCATCGGGTCGTTTTTTATGCGCTAGATACATTAGATCACATATGCGTCCAAAAAGTCGCATAACATATAAAACACATTCACATGTATAAAGATCCATCCATGAACAAAACAAAAGCACATAAACATACAAAAAACACATGGGTCACATGTTATGCCACACTTACGTAACATGATTGCGACATCATCACATGTACATGATCCATCCAAAATCTCGTATGTATATATATATATGTAAGTCAAAGTATTCGCGCCCCGCGCGTTACAAAAAATAATACATGCCAAAGTCTATACAGCCACTGAACACCGTACTCCTCAAAATGTACAAAAAATGAACCCTAGATATCTAGGCGCGGTGATGCTCATGGTAGCATGCCACTGCCCGCACCAAACGTCTCAACAGACGGTGCACACGAGTAGAAACCCCCACCGTATGCCTCTGATAAACTCTAGGCACATCTGCTAACCTGCCATAGTCCGGGATACCTCGAGTCAGTGCCTCAAGGTTCTGCACCAGGTCATCCTCACCCTCTACCTGAGGGTCTGCTATGGGCTGCGCTCTGCGCACATTATGAGGCACGTCAGCTGGCCGCTCCGCGCCAACATCTGTATAGCACATATAGACGCTGTTAGAAAATAGGCATGTATTAACAAAAATCACATATATATGTAACATCAAAAAATATAAATTTCTTACCCAGCTCCTCATCCCAATCCTCTCCATCAGGAAGAGGGAGATCGGGATCTCCGGTGAAATCCATGCCCGCATAGGGCCAGTCCTCAACGACTATCATCTGATGCCAGAGCCAGATAAAGAACTCGGGCCTCCACGACATATGTTGGCCCCCTCCTCCTCTGGGCATGAGCTCTGCCCACCGATGCAACCTCGGTTCCCTCGGCACTGGATCTGCCACATCCCCCCAGGTACCCGAAAAATCGGCGTCTCTCTAAG